>JANTCA010018795.1:13494-24511 GCA_024741275.1 Chironex yamaguchii
CCTTTCACGAATGTTACGAATGGGAACCCTTTCGCGAATGTTATGAATCTGGCACCCTTTCACAATTGTTATGAATGTGGCACCCTTTTGCGACTGTTATGAATCTGGCACACTTTCACAATTGTTATGAATGGGAACCCTTTCGCGACTGCTATGAATCTGGCACCCTTTCACAATTGTTATGAATGGGAACCCTTTCGCGAATGTTATGAATCTGGCACCCTTTCACGAATGTTACGAATGGGAACCCTTTCGCGAATGTTATGAATCTGGCACCCTTTCACAATTGTTTTGAATGTGGCACCCTTTTGCGACTGTTATGAATGGGGCATCCTTTCACTAATGATATCTATGGAATACCTTTTCACGAATCTTATCAATGCTAGAAATGGGGTACTCTTTCAAGAAGATTAGGAATGGGGTACCCCTCACGAATTTGAAGAATGAAGTGCCTTCTCATCAGTATGAGGAGTGGGTAACCGTGTCACGAATCTAGTAATGTCCTTCATTAACATTAGGCATAGGCACCATTTTGAGACTATTTAAAATATGGTGTCTTCTAATTTCAAAAATTTAGCTTAAGTTTTATGAGTGTTATAAATGAGATGAATTTAATGCGTTGAACGATATTGTACTGCTTGAACGTGATTTTTTATTTTGTTGTAGCGGGAGTTTTTTCGGTAGTAATGTTTGGTTTGGTTTTGTACCAACGTATTGTACGGTTAAAACTCTTTTGAGAACTCTGTAAGGTAGAATTATTCATTTGTAGTGACACATTTATCACTCAAGACACCTTACGTTTTCCTCTGAGAAACAATGCCTGAGTAGCTCAGTGGTCAGAGCATTCTGCCATGTTAGCAGACGGCTAGTTTCTCAGCCCTTGCAAATGGTTGTTGCACGAACGTTCGCTATATTCATTTCTGTATTAATCCAATGTTTTCGACTCAATGGGTCATAGTCTTGTGGTGCCAGAAAAAAACATTACTTGACATTTAAATATTGAAAGTTTGAAGCTTATAGCAACATTTTTTGTTGACATCGACTTGAAACCAAAGTTAAAACGTAGCTTTACAATATGGGCACACCTTAAAATATAACAATGCCTATTTTAGAGGCAATATATTGCCTGCTGCTGGCACCCCAAGGAGAGGATATTGCATTCGCCGACCACGTTTAGAAATTCGTTTTGACTGTATTTTTAGTTTAGCTCATTACACGATTTATACGAGCACCCGAATCCCTGTCAATTTATAAAATCGAAGATAGACTAAACATTTCCTTATAGTACGTTACTTGAAGACTGTTTTAGTTGGAGTAATGATTTTACCGTTGTGTCATTTACATAAAATCGCAAATTGAAACTAGAGGAAAACGATAGATCAGCGAAACGTCAGCCTGATCAGATTTGACTGCTAGTTGGCGGATTTAGTGCAATTTCATTGCACGTGAAGGAAGAATTTCTTGCTATATGAACTAACACTCGTTTTCCACTCCTTTTGTGCTTTACGTTATCACTGTTTTACTAGAATTGATAAGAACAACGCCGTGTCAAAAGAATTGATGAAGTTACTAAAAATACCTGTGGATACATATAACAATGTGCTGACTATTTTGAAGCTGCAGCATTTTGCGCCATTGTTTGATTATTTTGACTATGCAACACGGAAAGAGATGGCAATGTACGTCATCACGAATGCACTGGAAAATGACACCTTGATCCATTCGGAGGTTGCGGTAAGCGCCTATTCATATTTATATATTTTGTTTTATTTTTGCCAACAATGTTCTCTGTGTGTAGTTATTTCATGAAGATTGAAGAAAATTAGCGATGGAGAAAACGCTTCCACTCTCTATCTGATCTTCATGTTAAAGAGCAAAACCAACCTCTGTGGTGGGGTGTGGTTCGTGGCACTGCCAAGGCCCCGGAGGTAAAGAACATTCTCTGGCCTACTGAGCATGACAGGACTGATGTCAAGGTTTACGTTAGTCATTTGCATGAATTAACTTCTCTGAGTGCCGTTTACGGATGCACCACTTAGATTTGTTAGACACAGTGTGTATACTGATTTAAATGCTTCAGTGGGGACATACGAGATGATGGTGTTGTTTGTATTATTGCCTTGCCAATACCATCGTATTACACATCAGACAGAAACGTAGATCTTGCTTCCTTGCAAGCTGTGTATGAAATTGAAAATTAATAACCAGCAACATTGGTTTTTAGGGCTTTTATTATTTGAACCTAACGATTTGATATTTAATTGATTCGGATGTTACGTCACTTTCTTAGGTGGATTCTTTATTGCAATTGGCAGCTCCACTTGTAATGGATCAGGACGATCAACCCTTCGAACCCGTAAGTGACCGTTATTTTCACTCTTTTCTGATAATTTCCATTTTTCAAGATTCAGTATTTTCTGCAGATACTCAGACAAATAAATCGAAAGTGCAAAAAGAAAACAATTTTACCACTTCGATATATTTTGCGTAGTTCATTTTTATTTTGTAAAAAGCCGCAAAGTATTGTATAAGAGAGGCTCATTGATGCCCAAATAGTTCATGTGAGATTATGCCTGATGAATCCATCAAGTAAAATATTGCTGTATTTGTCGTGTAGGAAGATCCTGAGGACTTTGCCGAGGAACAAGGGCTGATGGGACGATTTATAAATCTTCTTTATTCAGATAATCCAAATGAACAGTACTTGGTAAGACGGTACTTTCCAAATATTTTCATTAGAATATTTTGAATTATAGCTTCATCATTTGACTTATTGTATGTTATCACACATTTGGATAAAAAGTGGAGGGCTTCACAAGTGAAGAAGTGTGTAAATCAGGAACACCATCAAATTTGTACTCCAGACGAAGGTCTATTGGCAGCAGTAGTCCTTGTCAACTTCGACCCAACTGCATAACGACCTTGTTGTTAAATTAGAGCTTCACTTACCACAAGTAATACTTGCTCAACTGATTGAGATCTGTTAAATTGAGGCAGATCAACCAGTGTTAGGGAGATGAGAAAATCTGAGTTTACGGAAATGTAAGCATTCCGCAATCCATTCCACTAGAGCGCATGCATGCCAGCTGTTAGGAGATTATTTTTGTAATGTGCATGCACTTTGTCGAATATGACTAGAGAGAGCTTGAATTTCCTATCGCTTATGTTTTCTTACCTACCCAAATAACGATGGACAAACAGTGGAGCAGCTTTGAAGACAATTAACAAATAGGCTGGTGCATCTGACTAAAGCACTAGTTAACATCCATTGAATGCCATGAGACTATGGTACAGCAAGTGAAACGTAAAAGTTGTTACTGTCACGTTTGAAGAGCAAAACTAACCATGCGCGTCTGCCACATGTTGCAAGTGAAAAGTGCGCTGATGGATTGATTCCTTTTTCAAGAGATGACATATTTACGAGTTTTACACTTACGTTAACAGAGCAGCTGTCCAACACTAAAAGCAGCCAGAAAATGGAGCAGTCAGAATGCAAATTGCCCAACAGTTGCTGGTAACGGTGGTGACGAATTTGCTTGGCATACTAAGTGTAGATTTAGGGTAGTAAATTTTGTTCTTGAGCTTTGCTTTTTTTTATTCAAATTTAGTTTCACTTACAGGGCGATCTTGCACTTCGGAGAATATCTTTGTGTCATCTAACTGCTTATTAAGGCATTGTTTTATTTTAGATATTATTCACAGCTCGTAAGCACTTTGGAAGTGGTGGAGAGCAACGAATAAAACACACGTTACCCCCAATAATCTTCAGTGCTTTTCGCTTGGCTTTTAAATACAGAGACTTAAAAGAAGAGGTAAGGTTTGAAATGCACAGGAAGTCACCTAACTTTAGTTATGTTCTTGTAAATAGGTGGTGCCCGAAGGGTTTCTTCGTTCCCAATTTCCTTGAAACCTATGAGAATATCCACAACCTGCCACAGGCCACTAATAGCAAATTCCCACAAGAATCATTCTTCCTTTTAAAGATGCAGATTATGTCGGTTATATATGCCGACACTTACACCAAAGAGTCGAGGAACACACCTCGGCTGCATCTGCTATTGGTTCCATTTTCGAGAAAATCACGGATTGGATACCAAGTTTTGGAGAGAGGCAATTCAAAATATTGAGCAAATGTCGAGGGAAAATGGATTGCCAAGGATGACGTCGAAACGTCTCAAACTTGTGAACGCTAGCATGTGGCCACAATAAAAGGAAGGGGTTGTAGGCCTTGCTACCGCTTGATTCCTTGTGGATCTCGTATATTTTTCTACTCCTTGTCAGGGAACCAGTCGCATGGTTCGTAGTGTGTTTCTTGCTCGTTGCATTGTCATGACCCTGAGGAAGACGCTGTTTATAAATATCATAGCTTAACTCTCTTTTAAATGTGAGGTGTTTGAGGAATAGGATAAGTGGATCTGTAGACGAACCGACTCGTGCTCCTTAGATTTATTCTTTGTTTGTTTGCTCTTACCGTCAAAGACCTGCGCAAGTCTTGAGGATACTGAAACTTAGGTAAGTGGCAATTTTGTAAATTCGTATGTGTTTATTGTGATCTATGCCTTTTGTAGGATGACAAATGGGACAAAAAGTGTCAGAAGATCTTCCAGTTCTGTCACCAGACCATCTGTGCTTTGTCAAAGGCTGAGTATGCCGACTTGTCATTGCGATTGTTTCTTCAAGGTGCCTTGGCAGCCGACCAGCAACGGTTCACTAACGCAGAGACAGTTGCTTATGAATTCATGAGTCAGGTGTGTTTTATTTTACGTAATTGTTCATTAAAATGAGATGACGCTTACTGTTTAGGATGAGTGTTCGCCTTTAGTAGGATTTTTAATTTAGCATGCCGATCTCGTCTTCCTACTTGAGGTTGTCATTCTCGCACGCTGAAACGCTGGTCGATCCTTGTTAGACGTTGCTGTGTCTTCGTGGATCAGTCTTGAATATTCGATATTCAAAGTCTCATAATGCTGTCTGTTTACTTCCTATCTAGACTACAACAAATGAATTTTTCATGTTTTGCGTATTGCTTGTGATGATTTCAGTTATTGTCATTCACACACACACACACACACACACACACACACACACACACACACACACACACACACCACCGTTTTATAACGTTAATGCAGGTTTGTAATCATAACTCAAGTAAGAACAAATAAGGAACATCATAACATCATGGTATACAAGTGCCCCAACGATCGGAAATGATCCAGGGAAACCAAATACTTAGCAGGTTATAGTGTCTTCTCTTACTGTTTGGTGTATAGGGAGGCATCTGTCTGCGTTTTCCGCAGGATCTGGGCCCTACATGTGTATGCGAGTACTGATAGTATAGCAGAGTTGAGCCCACCGGTATAATTGTATGCTAACCACTTAACTAGGAAAGAATTATGTATAATTCTGTTTTCAGTCTTCGGTATCGAGCACAGATCTTTAGCATGAAGAAGGCCTCTTACGCAGCATTGGTACGCGTTTTTTTTACGCTCCAAGGGGACAGTACAGTCAGAATTTCGACTTTCATTTGCTTATATTTTTAATTATTATTTAATGTCAACTGTTATCCTTTGAGGAGGTGTTGTAATTTAAATTCTTCTTTCCTTATAGGCGTTTGCAATATACGAGGACGAAATTTCCGACTCCAAAGCGCAATTAGCGGCCATAACTTTGATAATTGCAACATTTGAGAAGATGAGTTGTTTCTCAGAGGAAAATCATGAACCACTGCGAACACAGTGTGCTTTAGCTGCATCAAAATTGCTTAAAAAGCCAGATCAGTGCCGTGGTGTCTCTGTGTGTTCACATCTTTTTTGGTCTGCAAGGACAGGAGAAGGGGAGGGGTCAGAAAGAGGAGAGGCAACAGAGGTATATGTATTTTCGGAAAACGTGGACGCAGCTTAAACACTTTTGTAGTCCAACCCAAGTCCTGTATTAGTCACTCAGTATAACACGCATTCTGCAGTCTAGGACGCCAGTGTTGATATTGTACCTGGGTCGCACTTTTACCTTTCGATGGGTGCTGGTGACATATGAAATTTACGGTCGATAGTACAGATACTATTCTTTAAGTACGTGTGATTTATATACTGAACAAAGTATCTGCTGTGGTAACTGGTTTTAATTTTCCGTATTGTAACTGCAAACCAATGTTTTTATCTTCCGATGTACAACAAGATAGGGGCCGTGCAGCTTCTATATGCCGTAAGGTACACACCTGTATTAGGTAGTTTTTGATTGGTCTAATTTGGAGTGGTGCAGAATGGATAGCATACTATCATTGCCTTAATACCGATGGATGGCCATTTTCAGGGCATGCGAGGTATGAGAAAGGTACACACACGGCTACCCTTAAAAATTGTCTAGGGCTTACTGTGTTCGGTATCTTCGAATGGAAATAAAAAATTAGTAATGTTGGGCAATTGCAGTACCATTTTGCAGGAAAAAAGGAACCGTGCGCGGTTTTGCAAAATGATCAATACCCAAATATTTATTAGCACTGATTGACTTAATTAAGAAATATTTATGGTATGAATTGTGAATGCAACTTTGTCTCACACTTTCTTTTATACTGTCCTTGAATCACAAGATTTCTTTTGTGTGTGTTGATCAATCATTTACAGAATATGTAAGGTATCCAATTGTATCTTTACTTTGTTTTGTTTTCAGTGTCGTGATAGTAAACGCGTTATGGAATGTTTACGAAAATCACTGAGAATCGCGAATCAATGTATGGATCCGACAGTACAAGTCCAGTTATTCGTGGAGATTCTTAACAGATATTTGTACTTTTATGAAAAAGGAAACGAAGTCGTAAGTATTGTAATTTTGGGAATGTTTGCAATGACGTAGTACTGATATTGTAAGGACATGGTGTGTCGAACATGACTAGCGATTCGTTCTGTCCTTGTAACTTGCACGCAAGCTTTTAGTTGCAACGTATTACGAACTGGGTTATTTACGCCAAAACTCCTTTGGTATGTTTACTGTGTCTGGAATAAGCATCTGTCTTCATCTAGACGAAACCTGCAAGAGTTGTTTTCGGCATAATACTATTGTGCATTTTTGTGAAAGCTTTGGACCATTTAAAAGTTCATCAACTTCGTTTAAGCTAATAGAATCACTGTAACAAGTTAAGGAAGATTCAAAGTATATCTAGTCACATGTGTTAGGGTATATTTGGGTCTATTGCGTTGTATGTAAAGAAATGAAAAATCGAATTTCGTTTCAAAAAGCCTGTTGGTTGTAAGTTAATGGAACAAGTTAGTAGTAGTATAATTTCAACTGGGTCGTAGTAACTTGCGGTATCAGATATTGGTGTATTGGCAGGACAACGAAGTTTAATAAAGAAACGAAGAACAAGTACAGCGACGATAAACATATTGTAAGGAGAACACTCCAATAAAAAAGGCCATAATCACATATTAACGTTTTGAAGACATTCCATTCTTCATCATCAGAAATTGGTGTTACGGTCACGTTGTCCTGGTATTTATATTAACAGATTGCAATAAACAAAAATTAAGCACAAATTTTTTTGTTGAAAACTAGAATGTCAAAAGGACAAGAATGTGGAAAGCACAAAAATGTGGGGTATAATAAACAAACAAACAAGCAAAGCTAAACAGAAAACTAACAACAAAGAGCAAATAAAACCCAAACAAAGTACACAATACGTTAATAAATATCCCACGTCTTATTTCACTTAGGTTGTAGTATGTCCTATAAATTTCACTAAAACTAAAATTTTGCGGAAAGCAAAATGAAACCAATGAAAACAAATAGACATAAAAGACAAATATCCCTACAAGCCAAAACTCCCTAGATAGTTTCTAGAGTTGTATCACCTCGAGCTGATGTTAGCAGATCTTGTGTTCATTATACGTCCGAGCTCTTTGTCTGTATAGCCCTTGTGCACTTGTTTTCTGTCCTTGCCTCACCCTAGTGAGATTTCATAGATCGAAAATTGGCGAATGCATCGTTTTCTTCACCGAAATGACTCTATAATTACTTCTTCGCAAACTTTATTTTATTTTCAAAGGTGAATCTTTCAATTGTCGGACAATTATTAGACAAGATAAGAGAAGATTTACCAAGCTTAGAAGCAAATGAGGAGACGGAACAAATAAATAAGCATTTCCAGAATACACTAGGGCACATTCAATACAAAAAGGATAATGCAGAAGAAGGCGAACAACTCTATGATGGATTGTCGTTGTAACATGACAAGTGCAATAAATTTCATCTGTTGCAAGGGTTGTAATCAGAACTATACTAAAAGAAGCTGATTATATTCCTGTCCTTGCCATGAGTAATGGATTTACTTTTGTGATCAGAGAAATCTTGACAAAGGCTTTGGTCTTCACAACATGAACAGTAGTGCTATATTTGTGTTAGCATCATACCGTTAATTCTTGATGCAATGCTAATTAAGAACTGGTAATTACGGTTAATCAGAGTTAGATAAAATCGAGACATGCCATCCATTACTCTATATTACGTTAAGTAGTCGCGATCTGCAAATTTTGGCTATGGGTAGTGTCAGTTTCCAGGATCATCACCATTCGCATGGTAGTGGTTGAAGATTGAGCTTCCCCGTTTAAGATCGCAGACAGGTATTCTTTCAATCTTGATTGAATAAATTTTTTCTGCCTTTTTTATCTTTCTATAGTTTGCCCTTTTAATGAGTGCTTGCCTCTCTGTTATTAGTAAAATTGGAAGTATGTCACAACTATTTGATATGTTAACCAAAATTGCTCGTACTGTTATCACCGTAATTCGAACACTTCCCTTCATCTGCAATTTGGTTATCACCTGGTGATTTATCGTGGGAGCACAATTTGCATCGTCTTATAACGAGATAGGCCAACAGTCGTAAGGTCGGACCCTGAATCACAACGAATGGTTTTTGACTTCTTGTTTGCTCCATTAATCAATTAATTTGCAGCAGAATTGGATTATATGGTAGTATTTGTGCTTTTCGCGTCTTAGATTTTTTAACATGCTGCTAAAAATTTACTAGAGCGTATGCAGCGCTACTGCTCATGATGGATGACTTATCATGATGTCATGCGCAAGAGACAAATTACATGATCCTGTGTGTTTGTAACTGTTGTCCATCCTAAGATTGAGTGACCACTAGAGGGTAAAGAGCTATATTAGCAAGATAAGTGTTTTTAGTGTCGATGACTACGAACGTGAGAAATGGCCGTGGAACAACGTTACGTAGGTATCGTTAAGTTCACGAGAGAGAATCCGGTGAAGGTGTGAACGCAACGCAACGAGGAGGAGCTTTCACAGCCGCATACCTGACACTTCTAAGTTGTATGCTGTTAGTGGCACCGTGACAAGTCCACTGGTGAGTCAGGGGTGGTGTGCACAGGGTTTAATTTTTATGTTTCATACTGAAAATCAGTAGTCTGCAGTAGCTCGGGCATTAGTGTCGAGTGACTGGTAGGTACCTCACAGAAAACATTCAGCGGCGCGAGGTCAGGTATGGTATAGAAGGATGATTATTCGTCCTGTTTAAAGACGTTATCAAGCGGGGCATGTTGCATTGGAAATTACAAAAGAACTTGAAAAGAACTGGTGGAGAATAAAGTTATATGGCCATAGCAGTTTCACAAGAGAGAATGAACAAAATCAGTGTCTTCATGGACATGATCGAAAGTGCATGCGAATAATATCGACTTAACTGCACTGGAAACTCTCTTCATGTAGTGTAGTCCGTACTTTTATACTTTTACTTGTACTTTTATTTTATTACGAACTACGCCAGTAAAACCTGGAATAGGATTAGAGTGAATTATCAAAGGCAGATGATGTTTCTTACGGACTAAATATGGTGGTTAAGTTATTGGCTTAAGGCGGATTCTGAGAGTGGATAGTGATAGTAGAGTAGAAATGGCAAGCACAGCTAAAGAAGCGGATGATAGCAACGATACAATACAGTCTAAGGTTGGGATTGTGCAGTGGAATACCGAACACACAGGAGCAAGTATTTCATGACTGAAGTATCAAGTATAGAAAAGTTTGTTGATCTGCTATTCATTCAAAAACCTGCATATGATACAAACTAGTAGTGTATGTCGTATGAGAAGAAACGTGTCGTATGAGAAGAAACGTGTCGTATGTTTTTATTGGAAACTATAAGTTGACCAAATGATTATGATACACTCATCAGGTAGTAACGAACATCTTGCATTTAATTCTTGAAATATTGCGTGCATTATCGAGTTCGTGTAAATAAACGCAGCACATTACCCTCAATTATCCCGCAGTGATATGACCACGGTATTAAGGGGTTTTGGGCCTTATTGATTCACAATAATGAAATACGCGCGGATGTACAATTCATGTTTTGCTACACATGGATTTTAATTTGGAGCACCCGGTAACCGGGTCCTTTTGGCCAATTAACGTTTTGCAAGTGCTCTCTACTAGAACCAGAGGATCCGACGACCCATAGTATTGCTCATATGAAGGCGATAGTCCTAGGAAAATATAAGAGTAAATGAAATTGTTTTTCAAGCAAGACTACATAGAGCCAGAACAAATTCTCGGAGAGGTTGAGCATCAGGATGAAACCGAATACGGATATTGGGTATACACATTTCATAGAAGTGTGATAGTAAGGCCAAACAATGTCTTCATTTATTGAGCCCATGTTTCTATTGATTTTGCCTCTAAAAACTAGCCCATGCAATTTCGAATGTAGCAGAAATTCTCACTTCCACCTTTGGCTGTGTTAAGGGAAATGAGTCGCCATGTATGGTTTGCAATAGCAGATGGAGCAGAGTTACATCTACAATAGTTAAATCCATGCCGCCGAAACCTTCGCTGAAGCAAGATGAATTAGAAATACTAATTATTAGCAATGACAACAAAATCAAAAGGCAATGGAAATACTGAAACTTTACATCGAAAGAGTATTGTATCCAGAATATGGTGAATATTAAGACTGAGTGACAACAAAGGGAGTGATGTAGAATTAAGAAGCGCCTCAAGAAACAAATTA
>JANTCA010018806.1:0-24509 GCA_024741275.1 Chironex yamaguchii
GGCTGTACAATCAGATCTTCTTATTTTCTGTTTTGTCGACGTGATAAGGACTGGACTGATCCTGAGCTTTTATTTTGTTAACTTTCTCTTTTTGTCGTAATCATTTGTTACTAAGATTTCTGGCACACATTGTAATCGATTTGGGTATGCCTTCCTGTTAGTGAGTATCCAAATGTATGCATTGAGTCAAACAATAAATTTGAAGTTTAAAAAAAAAATATTATTATTATTATTATTATCATCATTATTATTATTAATATTTACTAATTAATAATCACCATTTAATCGTTCGTCGTTTTTGATGATACTAGCCCCTCTAATTCTGTTTACGATCGTTATTGTCATTAATGGATATCGGGATCTTGCTTGGAGCGAGAAATAAAATGTTTCAAAACTTCGTTGAGAATGTCAGCCATATATCAAATTTACTGAAATGCAAAGTCATCTCTCAAGACGCCTTTGTCCTGCTCTAAAAGAATGCATGATATTCTTCACAAAGCGTCAACGGACAGCTAAGTCCATAACGTATACAAAAAGCTGCAATTACGAAAGGAGGATTGCTGGTATCTAAGGTAAAAATATCAACCGAAAAGAATTTTCTTCATTGTTTCATGAAGATGCAGAACGAGACACATTAATTAGATTACAGACTAAAGCAAAATGATAGTGTACTCAAATGGCTAGACGAAGTGATTTATGGTTTCTTGTTTGTAAACAGCCTGATGACACAACAAAATAATGATCTGTAGTAAATGTAAGGATCAGACAGGAGTTCTGTTTCAAACAGAGGTTTTTTGTGATTGCATTACGAGACGGAACACAAACAGTACATCGATAACATGCAAGTATTTATCTAATCGTCTTGCAGCAATGGACATAAAGACAGCATGCTCACTAAGGATATTGTCTAATATTCACGTCGCCAGATTTATGATCTACTGAGTGGACAATAATGTGTTATCGATCACTACAAATCATGATAAAATCTGGAGCAGGTCTAATCTGTTTCCAGTTGATCTTAAAAGTATGTATAATAACATGGAAGTCGATGAATCAAATGAAATAGCTCTAGAATGCGCATAACTTGATACAGTATTGAAGCATTAAAAGCAACTGACATAAATTAAGTGGACTGAGTCTAGCAAATGTAGTTCAGTGTCTCGATTCACTACTTTTCAACTCTGGGAAATGACTTTATAAAAAAGCGTTTGAATACCCTTATCAAAACGACTAGTCGTTGCAAAATGAGTTTTGAGAAATACCATTTAAGTCATGCAAGTTTGGTATCTGCACTGTAGTACGATCTACATCTCATGTACTGCAGAGGTGCAGGCTTGAATCCCTTTCATCCGGGATGGCATCACTGTCCTTAAGTTAAGAAGTAACGACGTCACCTTCTCGTCATACTGTCTTTGCAAAGAATGCCATTCGCAGAAGTTGAGAGAAAGGTTGGGAACTTGAAGACGAAAGTAAAATTTTACTCAGAGGAACCACACGAATTTACTGAATGAAGCTGAGACTGTTGATCACAAGGAAACATTAGGTCTGATTCAGAGAGGAGGGCCAGAGCAACAGACATGCTCACTTCCCATCTTCCATAGTACAGTTTAAAAATAAGATAAACTCTCGAGTAAATGGCATATCTATCATTACCCAATTAGAGGATCATTCTTCTTGCTCACAATGGTAAAAAAACAACAAAAAGAGAAGACAACGAAACATAAATGGTCACAGTGTTATAAAACAACAACAGAAAACCAAAATGTAAAATGTATACATTTGGTCAACAAAAAGCAGCAATACGCAATATGGACTCTGCAAACGTGTATAGACATTTTCGTTTGATCGAGTAAACAATTGTCAAGCGCATTAATTCATCGACACATACATTAGCTACTATTTCAAGTTACAAGTATTTCTAAATTGATTCAGGGTGCCTGATAAAAAGCCTGACATCTCTAACCAATGCAAACCATATCATTCCTCTTCAGGTGACCACACCCCGTGGTTCCTCGTACCTGAAATAACAGACAGTTGGCCGCTCACCTCACATTTAATGTGGTATACGTTTGTGATGGATTCAATCTACGATCAGGATATCCTAGGCAACTAAATTCAAGGTCGTGCACTTTTGACCATTCGGTCATTCCAACTACCATCCATCAATCTATAAAGCTCAAGATAGAAATCCTTATCGATTCACAGGTTAGCAGTTGGTTAAAATGAAACATTCCTGCTTATTTTCATTGTCCGGCCACTGACCACAGGAAACAGATCATAGCTGTTTTAGCTAAGAATAAGTAGTACTGCTTTATGGACAAAGACACTACTACAAAAACTGTATCCACGCAATTTTCTGATGTCAGTATCATTTCGACAACATGACTTACCCTACTGTTATAATTCGAGTGTAGATTTTAATGCCTTGATGAATAAAGGATGGTGTGAGGAACTACTTTGCTTAACACTTAGGGTATGCCAGTCAAAAATAAATACAAGATCTAATTGGCATTCATCATCAATGGCAGCTGTTGGCAGTAAAAAAATTTCCTAGCCGTCCAAAGGAAACACAGGTGTCCCAAAGTGGTATTCGACTGAGACAAATAGAATTTCAATTCTTTCGTGAATCTGGAATACGTTACAAACTATGTTTTTTGATAGTTAAAGGATGTCTGAGCAGGACTTTTGTATCGTATGATGGCTGAAATACGTGACACATGGAGGCAAAAGCCATAAATATTACAGTGTCAAGCACTTATCACAGAGTACAAAGTAGCAACAAAGATTATATAAAAACTAACATCCCCTCATTATTCCGAAGTGGCACAAATATGAAACTACGTTTACATTGCGTGTAGAATATTAAAGGTCAGAAAGCAAAACATTTGACAACTTTTTGTAACTGAAGAAAGAAGTTGCCCTCTTAAAAAATACAATACAATCTTACCTTAGAATTGTGCAATGCAGAGCAGGCTAGAGGACTTTGCCAATGCCAGAAAGCTCAGTGTAGATACCAGAGCACTGCACTCAGTGAAAACACTAATGTTATAACAAAACTCTGTGCAGAATGAACAGGAACATTGCTAGTTAAACAAAAGTTAAGTTTAATCTGGATAAATCATTTGAAAAGAAATCAAATAATAGTATTAGCGTGCCATTTGATTAATATAGCAGAATTTCTAATCTGCAGTAGGGGATAAATATACCATTGTTACAACACTTATGATCTGAAGCTCATTTAAGCTGTTTGCTCTGAGAAGGGATTAGTGTCACGTCTGTGCTCTATCTGGAAAATACATTGAAGTTTTGGAAAATTTCTAAGTGGTACACATGATGGATTTATCAATGCAACGATAGGGTTAAATGTAATTGAATACAAATAGATACCATAATTCAATAAAGCCTTGGCTTAAAACTGCTTAGGATACCCGCTGAGCTTCGAACTAGCAAAGGTTAACATATTTGTTTGAACTAGTCACACTCCATTCAGAGTTTCCAGCAGGCAAGACACTACGGTTACAAGACTTATAGAATAGTACAGGAAGACAGCTACCAATTGGTACACAACAATACCTTACAAAGTGTTTGGATCAGAGTGAGTTAAAGGGAGAGTAAATTGTGTGCCTTATCGCAAGTTGACAGATTTACTATGCCTTGATCAGACACTCCTCCAGTTTTGAGCGTTCAAATTCTTCTGTTCATAGATAGCCGTAAATACAAATTCTCCAAGACGCCATCATTTAAGAGACCAAAACATTTTCCGTCAAATGGAACTGTCAACTCTTGTAAGTTTAATGTTCTCAGATGTCATAGCATAAGACTCATAAAGAGACAGACTTTCAAAAACAATTCTGATATGCCTGGAGAGGAATTGCCATGGTAGCTCCACTAGACCGAAGGAAGAATGTGAGACGAGTCAGTTTTTGTTTATAAAAAGTATTAAAAACTAGTGACTTGTGTCACAATTTCGTCACTGTTCTTTAAGGAGTGCGACATTTCGACTCTCTACTGCTCTCCTGTCAAGTTGTTCTGTATCTGGCGAAGCAATTTGTAATGCCCCCAAAATTCACTAATCACAGATGAGCAGTATTGAAAATAAATAATAGAGAACAGCCAGTTGACAAATAGCCTGATAGTGGTTACCATTATGCAACCAAGACGTAACGTTCACAAATTACCAGTAACAGTGCCCTGACACAGAGGAATAACCTTCATAGCAATTGGAAAACAGTACCTTGCTTTGTTTAAAGACGACATAATAATGTCGGATCAAAAATAAACGACAAAGAAAGGCCGTAATGCCGAGAACAACCGTCCAGATCTGTTTTGCCACCTGGGACTACCCGTTCACACTGCACAAGATGCAATGAACACAAAATATTCAACCCAACATAAAATCAGCATCCACGATTTACAATCCATCTGCACTGATCACGAAAGACAACAAAGATAAACAAGCAAGAGTCCTGGTCACACAAACTCTTGAAGCTGATACCTAAATCTCAAATTCCAAACGACAGGTTACGTCTACAGGATATGGTCAAGTTCAACTTCGCTTCTATTAAACACATCATAAAGTCATACATCACTACGAAACCCTAACGAGTAACAGTGGAATATAAGTCTAATAGCATTAAAGCTTCACTTGTGCTTTGAGGGATCACCAAGACTCTCATTTTAAGATTAAAAAACAGCTTGAAATCTTTAAAAAGGAACACAGTACGTATTACTTTCTGTCCTTATTCTCGTAAACGCAATGTTCATTCAACGCCTGGACAGCTAGTGATTCCCCAAATTCCTGAGCTATCCGTACTGATCCATGCGTAGGTGTTATGGTCTATATTGTGTACAAATGTGTACTACAACTCCTGTAGGGTGTCAAGACCAGACCGAGGTAACCAGCTTTCTGTGGGGTAACACTGTTTAGGGCACCTTAGTTCAAGAACTAAAGGCCCCCGATCAGAACTGGCCTAAAAGGGCTCTGAACATATTATTCGTATAGTGTGCTTTCTGGCAATCGTCCAAACATAAACCAATCAGATTTCAGAACCAACCTAAAAGCACAGCTTGAAAAAAACATGTCGCAAATGTCTATCATGATCATCACAAAAACCGTCTACTGGAGATGCGGCCTTAAACCTGTTTTCCACTAGGTGAATTTACTCCTGAAAAGCAATTTTTTCGCGAAAAAATTCCATCGAAAGCTTTATTTTTTCCATAGAAACTCCAGTTATTTTTGTTGTACTGTCCTTTGGCACTTAAATTTGTTCATAAACATTCTTGGAAGATGGCTGCTGGAAATCTCAAATATCTACTACTGCTGAAATCTCGATTACTGAGTATAACCTTGCTGTCGGGAAGAGGCGTAAGACGTTGCAATAGCATAGAAAAAGATTTTAGATAAAGAAGACCCACGAAGATCGGAAGGCAGAGTCCAAGTATCATTTTGTCAAAGAACTCAGACTGTATGATGCAGAATACTTTGTCAAGGTGAGCAAGCTTTGGCACCACAATAAAAAGACTCAGAACCTTGGAATGGGAAACGTTGATTTTCTCAGGTCACTCAAAACTTTCGTTCTTTTAACTTATAAAGTATTACCAATTGTTTTGATATTATACAACTGCAATGTTTCTTCGGCCACGTGTCTTCTTTGCATTTTTATTTCCGCTGCTATCGTTGTGGCGGGTTTGGGTCATGGATGTCTCGTGACACTCAACCACAATCTGATTGGCTTGCACCTTTTTTCGCCGCGAAAAAGTTGAATCCATTCGAACTCACTTTCTCGCTGCTGCGAACAATAACGAATGAACTCATGCGTGGATATCCGAGGGGCGCATGCGTATGCTAAAAAGAAAAGTCGCTTCGCGCGAAAAAATCCGCCTAGTGGAAAACAGGCTTTAGGCTGTAGCGCTCACTTGGCCTCCCAGCTCCATGTCGATAAATATGTATTGACCGGTGGCAGTTCATATGAAGGGTTTTGGTTTTGCTAGCTCCGAAACATTTTAGGCAAAGTGTTCAAGAGCTTGTCGAACTTGCTATCTCTAAAGCACAACTTAAACACATTATTCATGGCATTTAAATTTTTCCAAAACAGTATTCTACCGCCAAATTGAACTACAGATAACGAAAACTAACCGCGATTCGACCATAAATCAATTCAAAGTCAGATAAAGGAAAGTTCTAGAAGTTTTTTGCTCACTTGTTAGGCAAAAACCAGAAACAGCTTTAAAGTTTTTAAATCCTACACAATTGAAAGAACACATATATTGAGAGATACAAGAGTAAGAAAATAAATAAATAAATAAATAAAAATAGGGGAGTACTAAAGTATAATGTAAAAATATCCTCAAAGATATTCCTTGGAAATACTCTATGCATCTGGGAAAATGTATTTAAAATCAATTTGTGCAGTACAATTCTTCAACGATAACATCTGAAAAACATACGGTTTCAGGAAATCAAATGATCTTCTATCTACTACTTATTTTACAAGGATTTCGCAATTTTACATTACTATAAAATTTAGTAACAGTGCACAACGATCTTCCGACTGTCTATTTCCCCCCAAACTTTTCATCGTTCTGTAATGGAACTTTCTTTCAGTCGCACCGTTAAGATCTTGTGGATCTTAATTTGCACACGGAACATCTCATTATCTCTTGTTTTACTTCTAGATGCCAAATCACAACACACCACCATATCTAGAATATGATCCTGCCATACAGTGAAACAGTTATCGCGGATCCTGGCGAGTGTAGGTTGAGATCCGTTTGTAATTTACAAAATGGATACCAAACAGGCCAGCATTTCGCAGAAAAAGCAGCAGTCGAACAGTGTAAAGGGAGACAGAGTTCATGTATGCCAGTCAAGCAGTTGGCCTATTTCTTCTCTGCTGTTGGCCTCCTCCTCGTCTTCCTCTCTGGCCTGTGAGAAGGGTGGTTATTTGTCCATGGACCAAGACTATCATTTGAGTAGAAATCCATGGGATATGTCTCTTGCCAGGGAACCAGAGCCATGCTTACGCTCAGCTGAAAAAGAGAAAGTTAAAGGTTAAAGCGTCCTCTTGGACTATGTCGTGTACTGAGTGGTGCCTAACACCGTTTCCTTAGACCCTGGTTCTCAGCCGTGCAATGACAATAAAAACTGTTGCTGAAGGGGAGTGGCCGACTCTTTGCACTGTGTGTTTGCATGTCAGAATCACTCCTATGCCTGCTAAGCATTATTTAAACTGTTTAAAAATAATTGGTAGGATCCGGTTTGGGTCTGGCTCCACATCAACGGCAGACACTCTTACACTAAACTAATGGTATGGTTCAGTGGAAGAACCGCCACACAACTGGAAAAGTTATACTAATGAGTAGCTGAGCTTCGAGGCCAAGGCTCCATGATGTCACTTATGCTTACCTAAATAGCTCAAAAAGTCATTTTATCCGTGATCGTACTGCGTCAGAATTATGAGCGAGTCATTATGATCAAAGAAAAGAAAGAAGGCAGAAACTAGGTGCCAGATTTATGTTCGTCTATACCCCTAGTTAGCACATCTTGCTTTAAACAAGGACGAATACTTTCATAGGGCTACTATTTTGGTTACATAATAAACAGTGCAAGGTTTGTGTAATTATTTGGAGTCAGTTCCAAGCTGTCGGAGTAATTTTGAAACGGTAAGTTTTACTCCGGATGACACAAGCAGAGCTAACTTGAAGACATAAAGCAGTTTAATAAAATCTAAAAGACGTTTACAGATTACCATAATCAAACGCTTTAGCACTACTAAAAACCTGCTACTTTAGTACTAAAAAGCAATGTCACCTTAGCAATAACAAAGGCCTGCCTCTTCAGCACTACAACAGGCCAGCCACCTTAGGAACACCAAATTCCTATTACCTCAATACTATTAAAGCTTTCGCACTACCAAAGGCCTATCATCTTAGCACTAACAAAGGCCTGTTTCTTCAGCACTAAAAAGCCATGTCACCTTAGCACTAACACAGGCCTGCCTCTTCAGCACTACAACAGGCCAGCCACCTTAGGAACACCAAATTCCTATCACCTCAACACTATTAAAGCTTTCGCACTACCAAAGGCCTATCATCGTAGCACTACAAAAGGTATATCGCCGCAACAAAAACCCTGCTAACCGAGGAGTACCAAAAGTTTGCCAGGTAGTATTCCTTTTGATGAGAAGAACTTTGTTCCGTATCAGTGAGTTTAGACATGTATATCTTGTTTCACGTCACCTACCTCATATGGCGTCAACAGCGGCTTTGGAAAAGACATTCCCCAATCTATTGACAGCCTTGGGCAAGCAATTTGGACCCAGCTAAAAGAAACGTAGGAGCAAACGACAAGTAGAAAAGATCACTATATTTATGATATCAATAATAACAATAAGAAAACTTATTACAATAAGCAGTAAAAGAAAAAGAAGATTGTCAAAATAATAAGGACAAGAAGAAGAAAGAGGCGATGGAGGCGATTTTCTCGATACTAATGAAAAGGAGAGGGCAAAAAAGATCTCAAAAGATATCACGATATTGAAAATTGAAAACAAAAAGAAGAAGAAGAAGTGAAAGAAAATATGACAATGACAAAAGGAAGAAGTTGAAGGAGGTAAAACTTCAATGGCAACTACAAGAAGATAATGAACAAAGATACAACGATATTGACAACAAGAAGAGGAAGCCAAAGAAAATATCACATTTATGACAACAACAACTAGAAGATCAAGGTGAGGTCAAGATTTTGACAAGACCAGAAGAGCAAATACATATAACAATACTGAAGAGAAGAAGAAGAAGAAGAGGGTGTCATGATTGATAACAGCAAGAATATATAAAAAATAACATGATAGTGATGATAATAACAACGATCAAAATGCAAAAGAAGAAAAAATAACAGTAATTGGACATTTGTGACTAATCAAGGAAGTTATTCTTGCAAAGCAAACGAAATAAGGAATACAATTGACATGCGAATTATAACAATAGTTGTAAATTACACTTACGCATCAATTGGAGAAAAAAGCCGGAGTTTGTCCGGAAAAATTTCAGATAGGAGAAGAATAAAGAAATCTTTAGAAGCTTTGGTCAATGTCTCTTCCAAAGTCTGCAACAAAAAATTATTAGAAGCACATAGAGACAAGGTTCTACAATGGATCTTGTTATCACCCTTTTGTTAAACTCATGTTTGTTGCTATATTTAGAAACATGTTTATATGCTCTCAAGCTACATGCTTGTATTGTTATATGTATTGTAGTCTGCAAGCTCTGTTTGACCAGAAGACAAAGAAATACTGGAATGCAGAGACACAAAGTACGTTAAAGTAATTGAATAGTTTGTTTGGACTTGAATAGACTTCGTTACACACATTGCACAAGTGAGATCATGAACATGATTTATTGCAATTATAATATCATGAATATGAAAGGCAAAAAAAATGACACCAGGTGAGAGATAGAGGTTAAATTGGGATAGATGGACAGAAAGGAGCAAAGACTATACAGTAAACATGTTACATAAATTTAAAGTAAACCAATGTAACCATTATCATTTACAATAAGAAATAAAAAATTAACCTGTCCGACTACCTACTTATCATGTCTTCAGGAAAACAGTGTAAGTCGTTACAAAAACAAATATTAACATGCAGGAAGCAGAGTATTAACAAAGATACGCAACGACACATACCTTCAGAATTTTGGGGTTGCCTTGTCTTCCTAAGCTACCAAGAATAATACCAAAATTTCCTCCATTTTGTGCATTAGTGATGGCTTTTTTCCTATTATATTTCATTAAGTCATGATCGTAGCATTCTCTACTAAAACGTTTTTCGTATGGATCATATCTAAGACAAATTGAAAGTAGCAACGGTAAGAAGCAACCTTGGTAAATCATTGATGCCGCCAAGAACGTACTGTTTTTACCAGGGTTTATTTGTTAGTTAGTTAGTTTGCAAAATCTTCAAAAAAGTTATGAATGTATCATTCTGAAATTAACATTCCCATAATAGTCATGCAACATAGTTGCTTATAATTACTTGTGTAGTTAATTTTATTCTTATATTACGTTTTCTGTTCTGTTGCATTTCCATGGTGTTCAAACAATCATTTCAAGCAAAAAGTTTTTGGATCCATCTCATCCTAACTACGTGTCCTCAGTTTTTAACTTACCGAAAATTGATGACTCAAATGCCAAGATACAAAAGGGTACAGGAGAGACGATAATCTCAAGTAAAACCTTCAAGCAGCAGGGATAGTTGCTCTTAGGTGACACCTTCCTCTTCACTGGCTGCAGCTGATTCTCTTTCGGGGATGACTCGGATCAAACCCTGGGCTCTCAATGATATCTTCATAAAACGGCAGCTAGCGATGACAGCATCATGGGAAAAATCCTTGTTAACATGACACCTACTAGTACAATTCATTTCAGTATCTATAATGGCTTGTTGGATGCACACGCTCTTGGAAGGCTTCTAGTTATCTATTTAATAAACGTGCTAGTAAAACAATTCCTGAACATACCTTACTTAAATGTTAGATATTACTTTTAAAGATTTACAATCAAAAACCAAAGGTCAATATAATCACATCATCAGGCTTAATTTGATAATATAATAATTTACTCATAAAACCCAAAATACAATGCACGAATAAACTGTAAGCAAGATAAATGAAGTAATGACACCATATCTTTGCTCTGACAATGAGACTACTGAAATATATCACTGCAGGGTAGAGTGGAAAAGTTGCTTATCTAATCTAAAATGGGAAAATCATGGATTTACTTTACTAATGAGTATAACAACAATCACTCTTATACATGGATTATGTTACCAATATAATCTAAAACCAGTACTATAGATTTTTGCTGATGCACGAGTGGATGATCCCTCTCACACATGGATTTCGTTCCTATCACAATCTAAAACGTGTTTTGTAGATAAACCTTTTTACTGATCCACGATTGGATGATCCATCTCACACACGGATTTTGTTCCTAACACAATCCAAATCCAGTTCTGTAGATAGACGCTTTAATTCATGCACGAGTAGATTATCAATCTGATAAACGGATTTTGTAACTGACACAATCTAAAACCAGCTCTGTATATAATCTTTTTTAGCGATGCACGAGTGGATGATCACTCTCACACATGGAATTTGTTAGTAACACAATCGAAAAACAGTTCTGTCGATATTCCTTTTTACTGATGCACGAGTGGATGATCCCTCTCACACATGGATTTCGTTCCTATCACAATCTAAAACGCGTTTTGTAGATAGACTTTTTTACTGATCCACGATTGGACCACTCTTACACACAGATTTTGTAAGCGACACAGTCTAAAACAAGTTCAGTGGATAGATTTTCCTACTGATGCACGAGTTGATGATCACTCTTACACATGGACTTTGGCCCTAACACAATCTAACATCAGTTCAGTAGATACATTTTTTTACTGATCCACGACTGCATGACCACTCTAATACACGGACTTTGTATGTGACACAGTCTAAAACAAGTTCTGTAGATAGAAAGTAGCAAAAATGGTGAGATAGACATTGAACAGCAAAAAATGTAAAAAACTAATAAAATAGACGAAAGTGAAAGGTAACATAAAGAAACTACACTTAAATAGTAAGTGATCAACAATGAATCATACTTGTAAGCTTGTATGTTGGGGTTGTGGATCATTGCAGACTCGAGATGAAATCGACCATCTCCTAGATATCTAAAATGGAAAGCCAGATATATAGTTATTTCACCAATATAAATTCAAATGCTTAACTCTCACCACTACTAGAGAAAAAGTATCTTTGTAATCAATTACCCGAATCAGCATCACCACCACTATCAGCACAGTCATCATGATGTGGAGTGCTCCATTTTTGAGGATGCTCCATTGTGGAATGCTCCATTTTTGAGGATGCTCCATTGTGGAATGCTCCATTTTTGAGGCTGCTCCATTGTGGAATGCTCCATTTTTGAGGATGCTCCATTGTGGAATGCTCCAAAAAGGTGGAAAAGTTACAACATTTACATCTATGAAGTCATCTTCAGTTATCTGGAAGGCACGGTATTTTCAGCAGTTAGTGACCAAAATTTTAATGTAAACATAAAATGCCCTAACCAAATACAAAACTTTGATCTGCATTGATTATGGAAAATGTAATATAACATACATGATTGCATCACCATTTATAACTTTTGGTGAGGTACATCCCAAAATTTCTCCAGGAGAAAGAGGCTTCACTTGTGGCACTAAAATTTCACAGTAATCCGCAAGTTCCCTTTGAGCAGTCTAAAATTCATAAAGGAAATACTGTGAGAGGCAATGGAATAACACCGAAGAAACACAAAGTTGTAATACTACAAATGTCATGATATCTCTTTGTAACTTGTGCATGCAAGTACATCCCTAAATTGTTTTGGGGGTTTCTGTACAACAAGAGCAATTGGACACAACAAAGTACTCCAAATTAAGCTCTCATTTCTATTTGGATATTGTGGTCTACTTGGACTAACAGACGAGGAAAGTAGTAAGTTCTCATCTTATCAACACAGCACCCTACTAATGTCTGGAAATACAAATTAAAAATAGACAGATAATGGTCTAATAATAATCACTTGCCACATATCAATTTAATAGAAATAGTGACAGTTTTGCACTAAGAAAACTCTGGTTTGCAACTTGGACTGATGAGAGCCATCGTTTGGCATGAAAAGTTCAAAAAATTTGGATTTTGAGCCAAATGTAAAGTTAAGCCACATTAAGTCAAAAGTCTTTGTATGTAAAGATATATTGCATCATATCCTAAGCAACAATATAAACATGAAAATTATTTTTCAGTGAGTGCAGTATGAAGTTGAAAACATGATATCAGTCCAATAATCTCAAAAGGGGGTTTTGACACTATCATTCCTGCCATGCTAGCTCTTCATACTAACCTGCTAGGCAATGACTTTGTCTGGCAAAACCACATGCAAGGATGAAGAACAGTGGTCTCCTCCCAACATGGTCCCCCTAAATGTCATTGTTATAAACAGAAATCACAGACTGATGTGCTGCAAATGGTCTTTAAGCCATTTGGGCTCCCCAACAAGCAATCATCAATTGAGATCCACAAGATTCAAAACACAATGGCAAGGAAGGGTTACTGTCAGCCATTGGACCTTTCCTATTGTTTTTGTGACTTTGGGATAAATGGATAACGTTGCAGACTCAACATAAAGCTGAGGACTCATTGTCTTAGCAATTATAATCTCTAAACCCACAATGAGTATCACAACAATGAAAGCATCTCAGTGTTGCTCTTATTGATGGTGGTTGTTAATATGGCTATTTTCTTGATATATAAAGCAGTAAATGGAATTACAAACAAAAATTAAGGCAATAAGATAGCCATCATCAAATTAATGGTTACCTGAAGTGCAGCTAAAAATTGTACTGTGCTGACCAACACAAGCGTTGACTTGCTCTCAAAATTAAACTTTAAGGTTTCTATGAAGTGGGAAACATCTATCTGTATGTCCACAAATACGTAAAGCATCTTGATGCCACTAGTTGTGTCAATTGGCACTAGAAAAGGACACAAGCATTAAGTATTCTTATTGTTTATACCAGCTAAGTATATGGAGCTCTAATCCTATATGAGACTACTTTGTCTATATATAAGAGTAACATAGATGGATATTCAATTCAAATGTGATAAATTAAAGTATTCCCTATGGGTAAGTGCTTGAGTGACAATTACAAGCTTGTCCAGCAAATTAAACATGCAAAAGACAGTGTTTAGACCTTATAATAAACTGCAATATAAGTTGTTAAATTTCACATCGCTCAAAAGAATGGGATTCAATCTTTTCGGTTCCAAAGAGGATGGCCTACCCATGGTGGAACTGTCAAGCGAGGGATACGATGGTGCAAATCATCTTCAACCTATTCTGCAAAAAGCAAAGAAGTCCATCTCCTGCTGCAGATCTGCGATTGTGGCTGTCCTTCCTCTTGCAAGGAGCTGGGGATGTGGAAATCAACCCTCAGCCAACATCCATCAAGTGGCCCTGTCCCATCTGCTCAGCCAATTGTACTTAATTGCATAGGCACACCTGTGGTAAATTTATGAAATGAAAGCTAGGTTTAACATTGGACATACCTAAACAACTGTGCCCATAGTGTACCATCAGGTCACATCCTAATGCCTTTGCAGTGTAATCATCCACACAGCATGCACCATATGTAACATCACCCATTATCACAGTTTCAACATTTGCAAATCTAAAAATGAGCAAATAAATGTCAACCATAAGTAACTAATCTTACTCTCATAAATTCATGGATGCTTAAATATCTGAGTAATGTTGAAACTATTAGATAAAGCTGTAGTCTCCAAAGTTATTTCATACAAATAAAAAAGGATCATGCTCTTGCATGAATGTATTGTCTGCTAAATGCCTCACTCTGATACATGATTTTCATAGTTTCAACCCCAACATAGCAGTTAGCATTCTTCATGACTACACCTGATATGTTGTTAGTAAAGTAACCTGGTCAAAGAAACACAGATGTATGTGTTTGACAAATTCCTGTGATGCATGCTTACAAACAAAATTTTACCTTTCTATTATGTCAGCCAAAGTGCATGCAAACAACAGAAGCCCCTCTGGAAACTGCAAGGCAACTAAAAATGTAATCAATATAACAGGTGTATGCAAAATGAAAGAAATTATTTACAAATAGAAAAATAAAGTCTAAGTACTGTTCTGGAGGCAGCTTGTAAGTACTGTTACATGTTAAAACTGTAGTACATTACTAAAATGATAAATTTCACAAGTAGCATACTGTAAATACCTGTGTATAGATTGTAATATTGGTTAAAAATTGGGTATGCAGCCTAGGCTCAGAGTGTGGGTTATGTGTGAAAAGTATATTCACATGTTCCATGTTCCACGAAGTCCATGTTCATAGAAATATTTGGGATTTCCATGAGCAAAATTAAGTTAATTATGCAAGACTAAAAACAGGTACTTAAAAGCTAATGGAACATTGTGTCTGGTTTGTAGTATTTACAAAGTTTAGTTGTAAATACTACAAAGTGCAATGTAACACAAATTTCATTTGAAACATTGATCACAAATCCTTTCAAAATATATTCACCTTACATAGAGTTTATAACATATCATTTTCAGAGGTATACTCGCCTTCGAGGATAGCTGATTTCCACACCAGGATTGGGGAGTGTATGTGAAAGTAAGTACATTTTTTATCTGTGAACTATGACTATTGGTCTCCGTTTAACTTTTCTGGCTGAAGATTTCTTCCTAGGGCTGAAGATTTCTTCCTAGGGCTGAAGAGCATTTACATTCCCAACTTCTTGCTTGCAAGTTTGCCATTCTAGCCACTGGCATGCAATACCATTCAGCATGGACATCGATTAATTAAAAGAGTTTCAGTTGTAACAGGCGCTAACTCTTAATTACCATATGTGTTTCATGTCAGATGTTTTTCCATACCTTATGTGCACAGTGATACTGAGGTCAAAATATAGAGTTAGACTTCGGATCCAATTGACTATCTGTAGTAACACCATTTTGAATCAAATCATTAAAACTTAAATGACCATAAAGATGCATTAAAATGAAAGCTGTTGAACAGCAATCATACATTCGTGTGAAGTTCATATTTAAAGTTACCCTGGAGAAAAATTAAAACCCTTTGCAATATTTCATTGGCTAATTAACAAATGATAGCCAATGAAAAAAGAAGATTCTATTATTTATGTGGATACTAGATATTACATAATCAAGCACATGAAAGTTGTTTAAATAATGGATCGATGCATGAAGCTTTTTCAAAAATCAAGAAAGCAAAGAGTTTTAAACCTTGGCCTTCAGCTTCAAAGATCTTATGACCAGAAGGAATGAAAAGAACTCTTAATAAAATGTTAATACGTTGGACAACTTTATGTTTCTTATCAAGTTTACCAACGAAAAAAGTTTATGCACTTTTTTTGCCATCTAATGTTTCTGGCTGCAGAACTTGATTGAACTGAAAATAATTTCTCTGATTTTGTGGGAATGTCCATAGGGGTGTGGCCTATATGCAGGGGTGGCTTATACATGCATTTTTAAAGTAATGACATCAACAATATATTCAAACATTTGTTTTTAAAATGTTTGTCAACTTAAACATACAAACATTTTGTACCTTCATCATCTAAAATGCTAAATCATACCAGTGCTGATGCAACGTTAAATAATCAGACAAAACAACCAAGTACAACAAAAATCATAAAAACCAACCTGTTTTGGCCCCAGATTGCTTAATCTTCCAAACTGTTTTGGGGATCTCAAAATTGTAGTTCGATGGCAACTAAAACAAAACATTAAAAACATCTCTGTTTAGCTGAAAGACACACTAGGCTACAAGCTTCTACTATTCTTAGTGATCACAAATAAAAGGAGTACTATTAACATTAAGGTAATGAGGATCAAATAGATCTTGTTTCAAAATAAGAGATTATAATTCAGACAGCAACTAATTCAGGCCCTACCTAACACTCTGCTACTTACAACTTTCATTGCTTCAGATAACATTGGGTCTTGTTCTGTTTCCCATGGAGCATGGTGGATGTCTTTGCCTTAAGTGAAAAAAGAGTGAAAAAATCAAATGTCTAATAGTTTGAAGCACTAAAGAACCTCAACACTGCTATGTTGATCACTTGCCTACCCTATAGACATCTTTTACAATAAATGAATTTTAAGTAGTACATTATCATGGTCAATCTTCAGATGTTATTGAAACTTTTTGTGACCTTGGACCCAAATTGGACCCAAAGAGGTGCCCATGACTGTCTGATGGCAAACAAAGTAAGAAACTTGAGGTAGACTTCACAAAGCTTATCACCTGTAAAGTCATGCTACCTGGGAGTAAGACTTGGCTAGTTGGTGAAAGACAAGACTTGGGGGAAATTGTACAGGACAGAGTAATTAGAAGTATACATAATGTTGAGAGCTGTCCTGGTATGGTAGATAATGATCTTGCAAGCCCGAGGTTGCGAGTTCAAACCAACATCACCACAAACAAAATTCCATTGATGAGAGAAGGTAATGGGTACCCACATTCATAAAGAGCTCTAGTAAAATTCCCTAGCCCTGGCATGGGAATCAGCTATGCTCGGAATGAGTATGCTAAAAAAATATATAGTGTTACTCTGCATGATCAAGCTTTCATTAGGGGAGGATACAGCTATAGGTATCAGTCAGTCATATTAAGCTATCCAACCCATAGAATATGATGTTGACAATGATATTGCTAGTGATTATATGGTATAATTGTCATGTGAAACATAAGCAACAATTTTCCATAATAGAAGATTGAGGGTTAACACATTGCTACAGCCTCTCCTGCTTCTATGAAGCCTTGCTATAGTTGCTGACATAGCCTTGATAATATATAGGCCTATTGGCAAATTAATGGCAAAATATATAAATGTATCAGCAGTCTGCAAAGGGTACATCATTTGTCTGATGCAAAATTGCTTTATTTCCTTGCTGATCTTATACTCGCATAGAGGTTCAGTTTCAGTGAAAGCTTCTTGAAGAGAAATACACACATTGTAGTCGCATTTATAGGCGGGGAGATTTGATGTTAAAAACATACTTTCTAAGGCAAAACTTCATTGTTAAATTAGTCTAGTCTGATGTAGCGCAACTTTGATTCACAAAATCAAATGTACATAGCCTACCATTAGAATCACACACATTTCAAACCAAACTATAGGCCCTACACAGATCCAGGTACACATTAACATTTTAGGAAAATATATTGAAATCGGACTTCGTTTAGTCTACAACTGGATACTATACTATAATAGAATATAGTAGGCCTACTTCTACATATGTCATATCATGGTAGTCTATTAATGTCCTCAATATCTAACACTCAAATTTCCAAGTAATAGATAAAAAGCGCAGCGCCAGCAATACACACGTCTCCATCATATTAACTTACTTTTTGAATTCGTTATGCGCTTTCTTTCAGGTTTAGCACTAAACACACGAACGGTTCCTTGGGTTTGTAATTCAGTGGGATCTGCCATCTTGATTGAGAATTACCTTGTCATAAAACTTCTGAACGAGATTCAGGGCAGTAATTAAAAAAACGGTAACTAACAAACAGCATCAGTTTGCTTCATTGAAAAATACTACTCTGCAAGTCCTAGATCAATCAAGGCCTTTTCACCAAGAGGTACAACCTTATCGTGTTATGGTATCTTATACTTTATTGACACGTTCTGAAGAAGCACTTCAAAGGCTGTCAAAGAAGACACATGGTAGTCGCAGGCCACGTGCTTTTGCCTTATCAAAACATGGAGTGTCGACTGCAAGAGGTGTTAGGTGTGACCACAGTCACACTTGTGACCTCGAATGCGGCATGCGGTGGATGTATCAATGATGGCCAGCGCTATCATACAAGTATCGGTGATGTTTTTGTCAAGACTAATAAAGATCCAAAGGTAATTCATTAACACGACCTTCAAGGAACATAAAAACGCGATAACGACATGCTACTATACTACATCGTCATCATGATCATGTCCACTGCCAGTGGATGGTCTTGTGTTTGGAGCAGAAGTAAAGTCATAATTGTGACGATCGGATTGACAAAACCGGGCCACACGCCCGCAAGTCTGACTCCCGTCCTAATGAGCTAAGTAGCTCAGTAGGGAAGATCAAAAGACTCGAAGTCATGATTGTCTCATGGTCATGTTATTGAGTGTCTGTTGGTGTACACGCTTTACTAGCGGTGCGTGTTTTGTGCCTACAAGGCATCCATTTCAACCCCCTTTGCAGTAACTCCATATAGAATAGACTACAATCGCACTACTTCATATTCGCCTACTGTACAGTAAGATAGTTTCCCGCAAGATCTGTGATGTGCAATAGACAGATTTTAAGTGTACATGCACTGTCAAATAGCTATAGGTATTTTTATACTACTGTGCACGTCAAATGTACACATGCATTTGCACTTTAGTCGTAAACCAAATCAAATCATAGTAGAGTTAATCAAAAGTCAATTGTAGGCCGTGCCATTTCAGGATTGGGGGTGGGGTGGTCGCTGGGCAGTGGTCCGAGTCAAGAGAGTGGAAAAAGGTAAGTGGTTTACAATTTGCAAGCCCGTGTAATGCAGCTTTATTTAGCCATCTTTATTGTTTTGATTGTAGAAAAACATTTCCAATCAATGGACTGGTATGTTATAAGATAAATATCAGTTAAAACTAACCCTATGAAATGTTGCTATGTAATAAGCAATCTTTTATCACTCCAAAGAAACAAATTTGATTAAGACCTACAGCTTTGTGGTTTTGTTGCATCATAGCCTGTTTATTCAAGATCAGGTCTTGAAAGATGTATGCATATGTATCAAAGTCTTAAAAGTTTACTGGAAACGTTTGGGCGAGAGTTTCATTGAAATGTGCACCCAACACACATCCCAGGCTTGACTTAAACCAGGAAAAATATTGTTACTCTAATACCATAAACCCAATCAAAAGATTTGTGTGGGAAGTTAAAGAGACAGGGCAATTGCATTTTAAAGAATGAGAAAAGAGTACTGGTTGACAGAAAGTTACAAAGAAGCTCAATAACCAGCCTTCAAGTTTAGCTATATGAATCAGAAACAATAAATAAATGCAGAAAGGAGAAATGCTGAGAAGTTTGAATCTTTGGAAACCAATGACAAACAAAGCAAGAGATTATTTGCTCATCATCAACATATGGAATGAATGATAGAGAGAAATCTATTTTTGAAAAGAATGAAAACAGGGATGGACAGAGGATGGTGATGGATGTAATTTCCCTTTTTCATGTTTTATTTCTTTTATTCTGTACCGTCCGTGCAATTTACTTTATTTGTTTTGTTATTTGATTGCTAAAATGTGTCTTTCCTCGTAAATTATTTCAGGCACAGATTATGTTTGATGGAGAATACAGAGGCCTTGAGGCATTAAGAGAAACAAAGACAGTTAAAGTTCCAAAACCTTTAAAGGTAAAACTTGCACATCTTTGCAATAATTTAATTTTCCACAGCAATATATGGATAATATAAGTCAAAGTGAAATTGTTGAAAAGTTTAATGTCTTTGTATTTATTTATGTGATATCCTGTCATATGACTGGCACAGCAGAATATTATCAACAAAAGTGCTTATGAGAAACAAATTGTTTGCTGCATAATTTTACCTTGTGATTTATCCATTGTATGTAGAAATGTATATAAACTTGCAATTTCACTAATAAAACACTTGATTGCTGAGATGACAGAGGTCTTGTTGTTCTGTATTAAGTCTCTTTGCCCCTCTCATTTTACTGTACTCTGTCTCTCAAAGATACAACAATTAACATACGGTATTAAATAAGTTATGTATCTCTCTGTAGGTTTTCCATGAACCTCAAAATGATATCTATGCAATTGTTATGGAATATCTTGATTTCACAGCATTATCAAAATATCAGAGACAACTTGGAGAAAAGTTAGCAAGGTAGAGATATAACAATGACATTTGTATCAAATTTAAGCAGTGTACAGATGTTGATTGGTCACTTTTATTGAAAAAACTGATAGTATTATCATAGAGTAGATAAGAAGACATAGTTGCAGGCCTACAGACAGTTTTATTGCTTATTAATAGATAGGTTATAAACTCTTCATATAAATATGAAATTCTTAAGTAGATGAAAAATGAGAAGAAAAAGGGTCCTAATTTCTAGTCATTTTGATGGCCTATTATCCCTTGAGACAATACGTGGTTGTCCTGATTCTTGTGCAGGCCCAAATAGAGAGGTATGCTTTCTATGCCAATGCACATGAGATATTCATATTTCCCAATGGAAGATTAAACATGTCAGTGATACTGGTGGGAATATGTTTGGGAATTGCAGTCAGTCATTCCATCTAGAGAGACATCAAAATAGGTGAACCATTAAAATAAGCAAAGGGAGAAAAGGATAGCTGGATACAAGAAAGCCTGGCCAAAGAAAAAGTTACATGTCAAGGAAATTATAAAGCTTGAATATTTGAAGGATTGAGATTGACCTGACAAGGATAGTGAAGAGAACTGTTTTGGTTGTTTTTCTTTATTAAGTCATTGCTTATTTGTACAATACTTAGATTGCTTGACAATGTAGAATTGAAAGATGATCATTTGTCATGTTGATGAGATACTTGTTTCTGATCTTGACATCCGTTCTTTTGATAAGATAAAGTAAACCATATTAATAGAACATAAAGTAAAATCAAATCATATTATTGGATGCATCTGTGATCGATTGAATATTTGTGAATGCCCAGTTTGTGTTAAATGTAGTGATGTAGTAGCTCTCCTGGGACCGAGGTAACTGGTGACTTTATTTGATATTTATTTACCAGACTACTCTAAATCAGTAAATTCGCAAGAGTGTGAAAGGATCCAAGTATGAAATGAATCATGAGTTTGTTTATCCAATTAATTTTTGGAGGCTAAAAATTTACCTTAGTTTAGTTTTAACTGTTTGATATTCCAAGCAGGTAAAAGCTTGGTAAAGCAAGAGAAAAGTGCATTAATGGCATGTATCAATAATTATAATTGCTGATAAATAAATTTTGAATTTAGAAATTCAGTTGTTCCAGTGTAAAGAAAGACTTGCACCAATCTCCACATCCAGATTAATTTTATGCATGGGACAAATACTAACTGACTGAGCCATTGTGAAGACAAAACAAAACAATTCAACAAGCATAAAGATGGGTCATATAAGTATCTATGGTTACATGTGTTGTCAATATAATATCCTGCTTGTAATGCCCTGTACTTAGTAAATAAGGAAAAGCTTCTAGTTTTCCTACTCTATCTAATCAAACTCTATTACCACAAATCATCAAACATCAAAATCACAACAACTGGTATCAGATATTTGTTAATCTGGTTTAGTTGTTGCCATAGCAATGAATAAGGTATGTGCTCAGCTCTTTATATTTTTACAGTGCCATTTGTTCATATTGAGACTTGCACACACTAGTGCCAAATATTCTGATCAAAACTAGCATGCACTTATGGTGCCAATCATTCTAATCAACACTTGCATGTACTTATAGTGTCAATCATTCTTATCAACAATTGCATGTACTTATAGTGTCAATCATTCTTGTCAACAATTGCATGTACTTATAGTGCCAATCATTCTTATCAACAATTGCATGTACTTATAGTGTCAATCATTCTTATCGACAATTGCATGCACTTATGGTGCCAATCATTCTTATCAACAATTGCATGTACCTATAGTGTCAATCATTCTTATCAACACTTGCATGCACTTATAGTGCCAATCATTCTTATCAACAATTGCATGTACTTATAGTGTCAATCATTCTTATCAACAATTGCATGTACTCATAGTGCCAATCATTCTTATCAACAATTGCATGTACTTATAGTGTCAATCATTCTTATCAACAATTGCATGCACTTATGGTGCCAATCATTCTTATCAACAATTGCATGTACTTATAGTGCCAATCATTCTTATCAACAATTGCATACACTTATAGTGGCAATCGTTCTTATCAAAACTTGCATGCACTTATGGTGCCAATCATTCTTATCAACAATTGCATGTACTTATAGTGTCAATCATTCTTATCAACAATTGCATGTACTTATAGTGTCAATCATTCTTATCAACAATTGCATGTACTTATAGTGCCAATCATTCTTATCAACAATTGCATGTACTTATGGTGCCAATCATTCTTATCAACAATTGCATGTACTTATAGTGCCAATCATTCTTATCAACAATTGCATGTACTTATAGTGCCAATCATTCTTATCAAAACTAGCATGCACTTATGGTGCCATTTGTTTTTGTCAACACTTAATGCACTTATATTACTATTTGCTGTTATCAATACTTCATGCACTTATAGTGCCAATTATTTTATCAATATTGTTTGGCAATTGATCTTGTCACAATTGGTTGGCAATGTTTTGTCGTAGACTCCATTTATGCAACAGACATAAAATGGAGATCATGGAGACTAACATAGGCATGGTTGGACAAGATCACAATCTCAACTACATTGATGAATTTGGCTTTGAGACAACAACCTGTTGTGGCTTTCTTCCAATGGATAATGGATGGCATGATAGCTGGCCTGTAAAGTGGCTTTCTTATTTCAATCAGTAGTTCATTTTGTTAGTAACATATTGTTCTGATATTTGGATCAGACTAATATTATTCTATCACTTATCTATCCTCTCGGATACTGACACATCTATGTATTTTGTAGTAATCTACAACCTTATCTACTTGCACAGTCATTTTATAAAAAGGAGTTATTATTGGCTTTGTATTCTTCTTCATGATAGCACATTAAGGACCTGCATTTGTGCATATTTTTCCTTTCCTACCCCTGTTTGCCAAACTCTCCTTTTTTTCTCTCTTACACCCGTTAGCTATATTTTCCTTTCCTTTCCTTTTCTTATTTGCCAACATTTCCTTTCTTTTCCCTGTTACCCCTGTTATCCCGATTTTCCTTTCCTTCCTCTCCTGGTACTGTTTACCAACATTTCCTTTCCTTTCCGTCTTACCCCTGTTAGCCCTATTTTCCTTTTCTTCCTTTCCTACTGCTGCTTGCCAAACTTTTGTTTCCTTTGTCTCTTATGCCTGTTAACCCTATTTTCCTTTTCTTCCTTTCCTACTCCTGCTTGCCAAACTTTCCTTTCCTTTGTCTCTTACCCCTGTTAGCCCTATTTTCCTTTTCTTCCTTTCCTACTCCTGCTTGCCAAATTTTCCTTTCCTTTCTCTCGTACCCCTGTTAGCCCTATTTTCATTTTCTTCCTTTCCTACTCCTGCTTGCCAAATTTTCCTTTCTTTTTTCTCTTACCCCTGTTTAGCCCTATTTTCCTTTTCTTCCTTTCCTACTGCTGCTTGCGAAACTTTTCTTTCCTTTGTCTCTTACACCTGTTAACCCTATTTTCCTTTTCTTCCTTTCCTACTCCTGCTTGCCAAACTTTTCTTTCCTTTGTCTCTTACCCCTGTTAGCACTATTTTCCTTTTCTTCCTTTCCTACTGCTGCTTGCCAAACTTTTCTTTCCTTTGTCTCTTACACCTGTTAACCCTATTTTCCTTTTCTTCCTTTCCTACTCCTGCTTGCCAAACTTTTCTTTCCTTTGTCTCTTACCCCTGTTAGCACTATTTTCCTTTTCTTCCTTTCCTAATTCTCCTTACCAAACTTTCCTTTCCTTTCCTTTGTCTCTTAACGCTGTTAGCCCTATTTTCCTTGTCTTCCTTTCCTACTTCTGCTTGCCAAACTTTTCTTTCCTTTGTCTCTTACCCCTGTTAGCCCTATTTTCCTTTTCTTCCTTTCCTACTGCTGATTGCCAATTTTTTCCTTTCCTTTGTCTCTTACCCCTGTTAGCCCTATTTTCCTTTTCTTCCTTTCCTACTGCTGCTTGCCAAATTTT
>JANTCA010018817.1:0-24508 GCA_024741275.1 Chironex yamaguchii
TAGGTCTCAGATACGCCCAATTCTCAAAACACCTGGCGTGAGTGATGTTGAGGTTATCACACAGATGAGAAACATCGCTCACTAAGCAATCAGTATTTTATCTGTAGCCACTAAGCAATCAGTATTTTATCTGTAATTACTAAGCAATCAGAATTTTATCTGTAACAACTTAGTAATTAATATTTTTAGTTAACAAGCAATGATCATACAAAGGCTTATGCAAAGAAGTTATCCAATGGGTTGTAACACTTCTAATAAAGGAGTTCTAGTAATAACCCTAGATAGCACAATGTCTAATAATGTCACAAAAATGAGCCAGTAGGCATAAGAAGTAAACGTTTTTTGGTAGAAATGGTTTTGTGCTTGGTTCCAAGGCCTAGTAACTAAAATGCCGTGCAGTGCTTTTCATTTAATTTGTCTGTTTATTTTCACTGCTACTATTCTTGTGTTTAAATTTTCTTGAGTTTTCTCATGTTTTCTCAACTTTCTCAAGCTGTCTTTGCAGTGGTTGCATTTGGTGACTGAAAATTTGAAATAATTTGATTTTAGAATTGCTGCATTCCTTTTTAAATTCTTTCTTAGACAACAGAGGTTTCTTATGAATAAAAAATAATAAAAAATCTCTATTTGCTTTGAGTAATTGGTGAGCACTAATGAGGTACCTGGTCAAAAATCCTCTTGAATTTCCAGGCATGTTTTTCGGTGGTGAACAGTGGTATTGATGAAACATGTGTAAAACAGGATGTTGAGGAAACCACTTCTGCTGTCTGTATTATAAGAAAACTCTACAACTGCAAGTGACATAACAGTCTTGCTTGCCACTCAGATAGACGTTCCAACTGCTGTATACATGTAGATTTTATATATTGTATGCGAGAGTGTTTGGGTGTGTATATAAAATGCACTTGAGATTGTTTTGCATTAATTCTTGATTTTTGTAAACTTAAAAAATTTTTTTTAATTTTCGAAAAAAAAATTCGTAAATTTCTTGCAACATTAGGAAACTTGTATGTATATATGTTTCAAGAAGTAAACAATTTTCATGTTTGGAAATCATAAGTTTTAAGGTTCAGAAAGATGACAATTTATAATACATTTTTGTATGCTTTGGTTTGAACAGCATAGCATGCAATATAATTGGCACTTTGTAGTCAAATTAACCAATGTTGTATCTATTTCTGTCATGTTTGCGGTAATAAAAAATAGGCAAGCATTTAACAGAGTATAGATGTTTCATCTATCCTCCACTAACATCAGAGGATTACCAGGACATCATCATCATCATCCTTTTGCACAGAAGTAGGATTGACACCCACAACAACTCTTTCCAGCACTCACGGTCAAGCATGGCTGATCCCAGCTTTATTTATTAAGTGCCCATGCTAGTGTATCAAAATATTCAGAATTTTTGTTCTTGATTCCCTTCCTTATGCTACAACAAGATTTGTTGTATGCACTTTGCAGTTTCTTTAAGCGGGGAACAAAAATAGGTTTCACTGTAAACAAAATGAAAAGCAAGATTTGTTACATCATTTGATACTCAATAGGATTATTTCAGGCTAAAAATAATAGTAAAAGGAGGTATGGAATAAGGATGTCCTGGGTTGATTTTTTGACAAGATGAGTTGAACCAATGTTTTGAAAATATTATTTGAAAATGTAAACAGTATATGTTTAGCTTCATCAAACTGGATATGCTTTGCTGTAAATGATCAAATCTTCTCTGTGTATATCATTGTTCTGTACCAAGTATCTGGGACATTAAATTGTTCTGTATAAAATGCCCCAACCTTGTATTAAATGCAAGCACAAGAGTTCTTATTAATGAATGAGTTGAAACTTGACAGATATGGTCTAAGTACGTCACTGGTCTTTCTCCAATCTTTTTTGCGTAAAAGTTGTGCAGCATATAGATTAACTTCCACAGAGAAAAATTAAATGTGGAAATGGAATTGTGTGAGATAAGTTCTTTGTTACTTTCTTGTATCATTATTTTTTAGCATTTTCTATTGAATTACTACGGCCATAGAAAACCAGCAAGCATATGTCATGTATGAAAAGCTAAAAGTGATGAATGTTGACTGATTATCATTGTCAATTTATTTTCTGTTCCTTCATAGAAAGAAGTCAAGGACAAGCAAGGAAGCACGAAGAATGAAATGTGACTGTGTATTTGATCCAGGTACCAAAACATGAGCCTATGACCTTCTCTTATTTTTAGAGGGTTTTAGACATGCTCATTTTCAGTGGGATCTTTTCTTAAATGAGTTCAAAATTGTTTTCATTACCAGTGCCAAGGAGGTAATGTTTTTGGTGGCATTTGCTTGTTTGTTTGTTAGCAAAATAACCCAAGAAGTTATGAACGGATTTTGACGAAATTTTCAGAATAGACCAGAATTGGGCTAAGTTTAAGGTGATTAATTTTTGGTGGTGACCTGGATCAGCATCTGGATCCAGAAAAGAAACCTTGATAGTGCTAGTGAAAGATAATCCAACAATAAACATGAAGGCAAGAATCTTCTTATACTGTCATCACTTAGGGATTAACAAGTAAAGTACCAGCCAAAATAGTATTTTGCACCTTTGAACGCAACAATTTTTGAAATTATATCAATTCTTTACACAAGCAAAGTCAAGGACACTGTAAGCAACAGACTAGGAAATCATCATGGGTTAAACCTTTGTTAATTGAATAATAATACTGGCTTGGTGGAGGTTTGCGGTCTGAGAGTGCTTCTAATATATGAATTATATTGCCCTTCTATTTGGTGTATGTTTATGCTAGTTTCACCTGTATGTATATGTGGCTTTATTTGGGACGATTTGGAAGTCTTTTTCATAGTCTTTAATGTTCATTGTCTGGGAGGAGCTCTTTATGTGTTAAAAGAGATATTTTATGCTTCCCATACTAATTATGTGGGTCACTGCAGTTAAACTAGGTTTTGTCACTGGTAATTTCATATGCAGAGGCTAGGGTGTGCATGATGGTGTTGAACCACAGGCATTTTGGAGGTTAATGTTCCTGGATTTTAAGTAAGGAGAGAATTGAGCTTTTATACTAAGACAAGCAAGGATCATATGATCAGAGATGACAATCACTCGGTACAGGACATCATAAATAGGATTGAAGGACATGATGTTAAGCCATCTTAATTTACCTTTGGACAAGACATCCTGTGAAGGATCAGATAAAATTTATGACCCAAGAAAATGAAAGCTATTTGATATGTGATGTAGTAACAATTGGAACAAATTGATTATTGCATTTGTTTATATCTTTATAAACTTTAGAGGATCCTTTATTTATTGGATGTGGTGAAACATGTCTGAACAGACTTCTGATGATTGAATGGTGAGTCTTTCATGAAAGTTGATTTAAAATCCACTGCTCAAATGAGGAGAATGTAAATTATTCTTTTTTAAAAAATTTTTCATCTATTAGGGTGATTATATATTTTAAAATCACCTTGAACATTTGTTACATTGCACCAAGCATCAATTCCTCCTTGAGAACAGCCATCTTGTGCTTGCAAAGCGAAAATGACTGCCAAAACATGCGATTCTGTCATGGCCCAACATTTACTGGACAATTCACAATGCGCCAAAATGTATAAGGATGAGAATTTTCAGATAATTGTCACAGCAAGATTGTCCTTTTGTCTAAGTGTATTAAAGTCTGTCTACATTAAAACTAGAAAACCAGTGTCCTGTAAGCAGAAAGAGTTTTTTTCACTCTTCCAGTAATGTGTTATTTCTTCATTTTGTCTTTGTCTTTTACAATTTTTGCTTATGATTGGCTAGTTTCAATACATGTTTCGTGTAAGCTTAAAGGTTACCACATATCTATACTTCCTTTTCTGACAATTTATACTCTGAAGAGTGTGATATGAAAGAAGCTTTTTAGTATGCTTTTAGCCCAATGTCACAAATTTTTTAGGCAATTTTCAAGTTTCGCGCAACAAGAAGATTGTTCGAGTTATGTATTTTGTTAACCTGTTTATTTTTACCTGTTTTATTTTCTGTGTATCCATTCTACAGCAGAAATTGTCCATTCAAAGAAACATTGTTTCGTAAGGAAGTTCTTTGGCAGCTTACAAGTATTTTCTTTTCGTTTTAGCACAAGTAGGTGCCGCTGCGGTGAATTTTGCACCAACAAGAATTTTCAAAGGGTATGTCATATATACTTGTTCTTGTGAGACATTTAAAGCAATGGCCTTCTTTAAATACAGCTGTTATGCATTGACATCACTTGAATTTTTTTGTTTCTGGTGCTTAAGTCCTTTGATGCACTGTGAAATCTTGAGAGCTAAAATAATGTGATGGGTATCTCCACTTTACATAACTTGGGTTCTGGCATGCACCCAAAGAGAGGTATATTGTAAGCAACTGGCTGTCAGTTCATTAGAATATATGCCAGAAGTCTGACCCTGCAACTGTTCTTGGAGTAGAGAGTGGAAGAGAGAAGAGACTGAGTACATTCTGACTTTAACTGTTATAAGGGTATTTTTAGCAAAAGTAGCAGCCTGCACTGCTTATATATATATACAAAGGTTTGTTGAAGGACTTCCTAAGTCCTTGGTATTACGAGGCAAAACCTAGCGGTGGGTCAGGGGATGTTCATTAATTTTTTCTGTTTTTCTGTGTTTTGGCTTAAGCCTTCCTCAGTGTCAGATATTATGTCAGATATATGTAGTATAGTATATATATGAACACATATATATAGTATATATGCATACATATGCTCACTGGTAGTTTGTTATGATTGTTAGATTTCTTGGTTATGACATTTGCTCACTTCCATGAAAGAGGTGAATGTAGCATGGTTTAGAAATCCTTTTTGAAGAGCAATTAAGGTGTCAATCTTGTTACATACTGGTAAAACATGGCCATTTATTTAACAGGATACTTGAAAAAAGCAGAGTTTAAAACTTTTGTTTGTCACCTTGATGGATACAAATGATGGGAACCTTCTATCTCGCGAGACAGTGGCATTGTGCACCTAGTTTCTAGTTACTACAGCGTCTGCTGTGGCTATACAGTCCAATTCTGGATTTGCAGCTTCATTGGCAGTTGCTGCAGGTGTAGTCAGTGGTAGAGTGGACGGTATCCACTTTCGCCTGTGGGTTCTCTTTTCTTCCCACTGTCTTTCTCTCTTCTCTTCTCCTGTTTTGATACCGTCCTTGACCTTTGCTCTCCAGGCAGCACGGTCAGATGTCTCTGTCTTGAGATCTGGTCGAATGCCACAAGCCTTCAGGTCTCTCTTGTAGGGGTTCTTGTAGTGCAGGGTGGGTCGTCTGGTTGGTTGTGTTCCAGAGGCGAGCTCACCTTATAGGATATCTTTTGGGATGCGACTGTCTTCCATCCTGCACACATGGCCAAGCCAGCACAGACGTCTCTGAGTGAGAATGGCAAATATGCTGCCTGGGACAAAACACTTGCGTTTGTGACACAATCCAGGCAGGTAATACCCATGAGACATCTGAGATTGCTCATGTGGAAGACATTCAGTCTTCACTCTTGGTGTGATTACAAGGTCCAGGATGCACTGCCGTATGGAAGATTGCTCAGCACGCAGGCCTGGTACACTTTCATCTTGGTGTTGACTATTAGCATGATGTTGTCCCACACGCTCTTTGCTAGGCGGGCCAAGGCTGTGGCTGCTTTGCCTATCCTCACGTTGGATGATAAGACGATTTATTCCAATGTTGTCAATGGTTTTATATCTTCAGATCTGTTTTGTTAATTAATGAATATAGATGACCAATTCCTTCCCTGGTGACAAGAATGAACTGAGATTTTATAAAGTTTGGTTTTTTTTTATGTTGTGTTTATACATTTTCAGGGAACAAAATATAAGCTGGAAGTTTTTAAAACGGATAAGAAGGGATTTGGACTTCGCACTCTAGAAAGTATTCCAAAGTATGTTGTATTACAAGCTTACGATCAATAGTTTGTCTGTGTGTCTGTCTGCTGATGCTTAGACATTCTCAAAGATAACAGATCTTTATTAATTGGTTTTTAACTTCTGTGTACTAGTACCCTTTGCTTCGTGTGTGTTTACTTGTTCTGTGTTGATTAGCTATACTTTGAAACATGACCAAATACAATCAAATTTGCTCTCAGTGATAAACCTCCCTCTGCAAAGAAGGTATATGGGACCTCTCTATGGTCTCCTTTTATTAAAGTTCGGTGTAGTGTGGTAGATTAACGTCGACAACATGAAATTAACCATTCCATTTCATCCAGTAGAGAATATAATTGCCACATGTTTCCATCACCCAAAACATTTTATGTATGTAAATCTCGTAGTAACATTCACAAAGATGTATCTTTTTCAAAGGACTGATCTCCGCCTAAGTTTGTTACAGGCCTAGTGAATTTAGGATGCTTTGATTATAAATATGTGTTCTCCAATATGTGTTACTATGATGATAAAGCTACTACATTGCAGACCTTCCGTTTTTGACAATTTACTTGCATTTTGCATATTAGATGTGTTTTTTAATGAAGATGTGTAATTTCATTCGTTTGTTGCAGAGGTTCATTTGTGATTGAATATTGTGGTGAAATTGTGGACCACTCCGAATTTTTGGATCGGACTGAACGCTATGATCAAGAGGGAAGAAAACATTATTATTTTATGACACTGAAAACAAATGAGGTGAGTAAGGAACCTTAGGGTACTGTGACCACGTTTTTGCATGGTGTTATGACAGTACTGTTAAAAACCATTCTGTACGAAAATAGTGAAAGTTATAGTGTTTCGTAGACAGCTGCTTTCCATTTTGCTTGCATTGAGCTGCAAGTATGAACTGTGGATATGCCTCAATAACCGAGATATATGTAAATGTGCACAAATTACTGCATTCTTCAACAATGCCAAGAAAGGTAAAAGCCAAAATCTTGTCAGCTATGGAATAATGAAACAAACATTTTGCTCATTGGTTGCTCATTCCGCAGCAGGTGTTAAGTTCATTAAGTAAGGAGAGCAGTGTATACTGCATGTTTTCATTAGTTATCTTGGTTTTGTTTGGTTGTTCTAGTTTTGTTTGGTTATTCTAGTTTTGTTTGGTTATTCTAGTTTTGTTTGGTTATTCTGGTTTTGTTTGGTTATCTTGATTTTGTTTGGTTGTCCTAGCATTGTTTGGTAATCCTGGATTTATTTGGTTCTGTTGTTGTTTGATAATCCTGGATTTATTTGGTTCTGTTTTTGTTTGGTAATCCTGGATTTGTTTGGTTTTTCTGGCTTTGTTTGGTAATCCTAGATTTATTTGGTTCTGTTTTTGTTTGGTAATCCTGGATTTGTTTGGTTATCTTGATTTTGTTTGGTTGTTCTGGCTTTGTTTGGTAATCCTAGATTTATTTGGTTCTGTTTTTGTTTGGTAAGCCTGGATTTGTTTGTTTATTGTGGTTTTGTTTGGCAATCCTGGTTTTGTTAGGTAATCCTGGTTTTGTTTGGTAACCTTGAGTGCTGTTAGTGACTAAACTCTCGCAAAAGCAAGGCCATTTTACGAATGCCATTACAATTGTGGAACAAGACCTCTTGTAGTAGTCAGAATGGGCATGTATGCTGAAAAAGAATAAAGTAGTAATGTCGCCCTCGGGATCTTGTGATCGTAATCAGCGTAGCTATGCAGCATAGGAAAATGGTCAAGAGATACTTGTCTACTTGTCTTGTAATAAGCCTGTTTTACATTCCTATCCAAAGTGGAGGAGTTCGTTTGAGAGCGAAGTTAACGATGATGCTCTAATCATACTCGCGCTGCCTTTAACGGTTATACCCTTTCGACGATGCAGCCAAGTCGGTAGTTTCATCGACACAAGGAGTCTTTTTTTACATTATGCTTTTGCTTTGTCCTTTTGTATAACATTGGTAAGACATCCTTTTCAGTAATTTGTCGTCTGTTGGAAGGTCTGTTTGCCAGATGTTTGTAGTTGCTTGTTCTTGTTTCTGGTAAGTCTATCCATAAAATTCTTTTATGGCAAATTGACTGGTAAGATCGGGCAGCGATAACATTTAACTCAACACATGTGGATTGTACACACATGTTCTGACCTCCAAAAAGACCTCCCTACAGAAAACAAGCAACGAGTCAAGTTAAGGAAATCAGTTGGCAGTAAATTAATTGTACTTTAGACATGCACCCAGAAAACTTCAAGCTGCATCCCAGTTGCGAGATGAGGTCTTCATCGTCCAGCGCGCTCAATACGAGTGATAATGATCAGTCTATAGCCAGGAATAAGTTGGGATTTTCATTGCTGCAAATGAATGAATCAGAATCACGTTCAAATCACATTGAAATAGAACTTGCCGTAACAGGGAACACACAACTATCAACAACAAAAAACAGGGAAAGATGATGGTATTCTATGAGGAAGGTCATTTAGCAATGAGCAAGACCTGTTTAAGTGATTCTATTTTTGTTGGACTTTTAGTACGTAATTTCCCAAATATTGTCAGCTGTTTACAAAGGTCACTTAACATGTTGATAACTATACTATGCTAACACGGAGCTAAATGTCAACGTGACAATATCAAAAGACAGTAATAAAAATCATTTCGACCAGTGAAATAATGAAGTAAACACAGTATAAAGCAAACTACTGTGTTGGAACATCATCGTAAATATCATTCGCAAGTGGAAACCTAGGTTTCAAATTGAATGTGAAAGTGGTCTATTGCTTATTTGCCTAATGCCGCATACAAACGTGTATGGTTCTGTACCCAAAAGTTCTCTTTTAACCGTGTATACATTGCCAGTCAGGTTCACAACGCCAAATGCCACTCCCACGAACTAAAGAAATGGGAATGAATCGCAATGAAACCTATTGGATAAAACGGAACAGAAATATTCATCATTGTAATATTAGGAGTGAAAATTGTCACAGTTTAATTGGCATACATAACGTAACTACTTTGTATTTCAAGAAGAAGAAAAAGCAAACTGTTGTGAGACAGTGAAATATAACATACATTAAAGTTCAACGTGATGTCAGATTTATGTCCCCTTTTCCGAGAGAAGCTTTCTCTAAGGCCTCCTGCGACATTCCTAATTCTTCACCGTCAACTCGTACGGGCAATCTCCTCTTCAGCAATCGTCATATCTCGCATCTTTATTTCAACGGTCCATCTAAAGGTGTCACTAAATTGATTTTTAAGTTCAGCGTGACAAGATGTGTTGTCGCTTGCCATCACCACCTCACTGCTATGAAAGTGTACTTACGCAAACAGTTCCGTTTATGTTTAGAGTGTGTTTCGGCCACTTAAAATGGGATTTTGGAACCAAAACACGTATAGGCTCGGTATTATTGCATTTTGTCGGAATTACAGACCATCTTTTGAACCAGTGACCAAGTGCTCCTTCAACACTCCCATTCTAGTGTGCCAATACGACAAACATGAGACTGCTTGGCTGGCAATGCCTTGCAAGCATAAATAAGAAGGCATCAATGTCATTAGATGACAGTAGCCCACTCTTGATGTTTGATGTAGTACCATGATATCTCTCCTTATTTCGATTAATATGCAATTTTGAATTGGTTCGTTTCCTGCTTTTTTATTTCTTGCATGCGAACTGTCTCGTCCTGGTATCTTTTATGTTATTCTTTATTTTCAGGTGATCGATGCTACAAAGAAAGGAGCTGTATCACGCTTTATCAACCATAGTTGTGATCCCAATTGTGAAACGCAGAAGGTATCAACAAGTTTGTTTTGTATCTTTTGCACTTCAAACTTCCTTCGTTGTCCAATAGGATAATCGATTCCAGTCCGAATGAGACTCCCCGACCGCTCCTGGGCCAGGTTTGCGTCGAGGTCGGGGTTCGTTATGGGCCCCTGACCAAACGTGGTATTGACCACCTTGATGGACACCATTGTATAAGCTGATTAAGTACTTCTACAACCGTGCGTCATAAGACCTGGAGTGTTTTTTAAAGATGACATGGAAGTGTGATAAAATAAATGTAATTTTTTTTCTCCTTTTGGATTTTGTAGTGGACTGTGTATGGTTTCCTTCGCATTGGATTTTTCGCAGTGAAAGATATTTCCGCAGGACAAGAGTTGAGTTTTGACTATCAATTTGAAAGATATGGGTATGTGACAAGTGTATATAGTACAAACAATAATTAAATAGTAAACAATTATATAGTACATATAATGCACTATGCTAAGGGAAGCGCTTGACACTGAAGGACTTAAAGTGGATGGAGAACTTGTGAAGTCCATAAGATTTGCAGACCATCAGACAATGGTAGCAAGCAAGGATTGCAGAAAATGATAGAGTGCACCAATAAAGTTGCGAATGAATATGGGATGCAGATCAGCATCAAGAAGACGAAGGTGTTGTAGATAGGAAGACAGTAGGAACAAGCAAACATTGTAGTAGAAGGTCAGCAACTGGTGCAAGTACTGCAGTTCAAGTACTTACGCAGCATCATATCGGATGATGGCTACTGTGGAAAGGAAATCAAGGCACGAGTGGCAATGGCAAAGGCAGCTTTTGAGAACCAGAAGAAGCTATTCACAAGTAGCCTTGACTTGCAGTTAAGGAAGAGACAGGTGTGTTGCTTTGTCTTTAGTGTTCTGCTGTATGGAGCCAAGACCTGGACTATGAGGAAGGAAAAGAATTAATGCCTTAGAGATGTGGATTTGGAGAAGAATGGAGACGGTAAAGTGGTCAGATCGAGTCACCAATGAAGCTGTGCTGTTAGAGTTGTTGAAGCTAAACTGCAAATAGCTGAGACAATCCACAAAGAGCTGTGGGGTCGTGCTTTGAGACATGACAGCTTGTTGAAGGGTGTCTTCGAGAGACGGTTTGAAAGCAAAAGACCCAGGGGAAGAAAGAGAATGATGATGATCGATGACTTGTCTAAGGTGGGAGGAGTTATGAAGAGATGAAGGGAGGGGCATAGGTGCGGGGGTTTTGGAGGAGATAACATATGGGACCTGTCTAAGAGGCAGAACACCTAATACATATAATGCACCATATTACAATTCCGTAAGGACATTGATTTATGATTTTCATTGGGATTCAGTAAGTAAATTTTTTTTCTTGCTAATTTAGTTTGGTTGTGTCAAGAGTAGTATGAAGCTTTTAGGAGTAAATTGTATAGTTCTGAAAACACTTGGAAGGAAAATGTGAGTGTTCCAGTAGTATCTCATCATTAGAAATTTCTGATTTACAAATTCCTGCTAAAATCTTTTTGTTCTTTCTTGACACGGCTGGTAGTGGACCAAGCATTGATACATCTGTCGAGACTGCATATATCTGCTTTTGTGTTTTCGTTCTTTCTTGACACTGCTGGTAATGGACCAAGAGTTCATGCATCTGTCCAGACTGCTTTTATCTGGTTTTATGTTTTCAATGACACATTTGTGCACAATGTAAGCAGTAAAAGACTGGCATTTTTAATGCACTGTGTATTTTTTTGTCTATTTTTCCTGTATCCTTCTGCTAAATCAGGGAGAAGGCACAGAAATGTTATTGCGGAGCTGATAACTGCCGTGGTGTCATTGGAGGAGAAAAGCAGGCACGATTAAAGCCAAATTTTTACGATAGAGGTAATAGATTTAAAAATAATGGTCGTTGTCGTCTCAGTTGAAGTGAACGATAAAGACGTGTATCATCTCTGGAGTCGAAAACCTTTTCAGAATCACGTTTTGAGAGCTATTTCAAGGCCTCCCACTATTGACTCTAAGACGTGACGGTGCGATAAAGAATTGAAAAATAATTCTGCACAAGGTTATGACACAAGACATGATAAACTTATTCATGTAGGTTTACTGTTTTTTAAAAAGTATTTGACCTCTTGTGTTTACTGAAAAAGGATTACAGACTAGTGGAGAGATCAGATGGGGCAGGACTACACAGAATAGTCATGTGACCAAAGAAGAACAGAAATGCGTTATAGCGCATGCACAAGTTAGACTACGGATGTATAACTGTGAACAATTAAAAACATTGTCACCCCAGACCCCACCACCCCAGAACCTCCATCCCCGTGAAAAAAATGTTAGATAACGTTTTCTTGGTACTGTTAATTTGTACGTCATGTACTATTGGGTTTTTATAGCTTAAAAAGGATTACTGTTGTCTGTATTTATTTTCTTTCTCTTGATCTTCATATGGATTAACCGACACACATTGTCTCTGATCGTCTTCTTTATTGGTGCTCGAATCCAGTCAACTCTGTTGCGTTGTTGCTGAAATGATTGATTACTATAATTGATGTATTATTGTTTGAAATGATTGATTTCTATAATTGATGTATTATTGTTTGAAATTATTTCTAGCCTCAGTGAAGAAGAGAAAGAGAAAGAAAGAAGAAGATGATGATGAGCTCATTGATCAAGCAGTAAGTTCACTTTCACTTTCATTTTCAGTTTCATTTTTTCACTCAAGATAAACGATCAGATGACACCATAGCAGCGACGACGCACAAGGTACTGCAAGTACGGCCGCCGCCGTACCAGAATTTTTCCCATTCTCGTCGGTTTAAATCTATTTTAGGCAGGTCTGTAGCAGCTATTGCTTGTTTGCAGACATCTCGTCGGTGCATGTCGTTAAGTTCGTCGGTTACTCGCTGCACTCCTATTTCTGGCCGCACCACTATAATGTGGCGTGCGTCCTCCCTGCTTAGTCATACCTAGTATGATGGAATGTATGGAGACCAATGATTGATTAGACAAACTCGTGACTATTGTTTGTTATTTGAGTGTTAGTGATTTTTTATTATTTATTTATAATTGATACGTTTTTACCATGACTGACGTGAAGACTTACACAGGAATACGCTATACTGTGTCATAGAGCTTTAATGTACCACGTTCCTGGACACGTTGCAGATTGAACGGTGTCCATTGCAGCCATAATTCAGTAAAGGGAAGAGAATGCCCTTGGAAGCTTAGGAAAAACTGTTCGTTTGAAGTAAAAACTTTGTATGTGTATAAAGATACCAATCAGTCTTCACTTTGGTCTGCTGTTTGAACCATCGTCCATTTTCATTTTATGATCAACAAAATTTGTCATTTCTTCAATGGTCATCTGCTTGTTTAGTGACCTCTTGATGTGATGTATGCACCATTAATTTAATTTTCTTATTTTATTTCTATTCTTTTATTCTTTTATTCGTTTTTTGTAGCTTGAGGCTGAGCTTTCAGATCTCCTTGGCGAAGTGGGTCAAATAGTAGATCCTGAACAAGTTCTTGAGTTGACCAGATTAATGGTGAAAGTGGAAAGATCATCTCAACGATTACGACTGCTCAAAGTGTTGCAGGTAATGACCAAACTTCAAAAATCATAGTGGCCACTTCATCATGCCACCCGACTTTCCATGGTTTATTTCTTATCAACCATCATCATCATCATCCATAATCCATCATCATCATCCATAATCCATCATCATCCATCATCATCATCCATAATCCATCATCATCCATCATCATCATCCATCATCATCATCCATCCATCATCATCCATCATCATCCGTCATCATTATTATCATCATGATCATCATCCGTCATCCATCATCGTCATCGTCCATCATCATCTTCGTCCATCATCATCCATCATCATTATCGTCATCATCCATCATCATTATCATCATCATCCATCATAATCGTCAATGCATATTCGTCGACTTAGTCTACTTTCTCTCGATGATCATTATTTTTAGGATCTTGTATCACAGTGCCAGTCCATATTGTATTGGCCTTTCCTTTGATCATCTCGCAAGTTCACAGAGTTTTTTAAATGCAGCCGCACAACATCCCAAACCGTGTTGTGTTTCTGTGGTCTTCGAGCTCCATGGCTTTTAGTTTGCTCTGTGGTACAACTGCTCATTTCTAATCATTCTTGGCCATTCAATTCGTATTACTCCCCGCGGCATTTTTCTGTCATCATAGGCATTTTCCAGAATCCTAGGTATTGTCCATGATTCTGAATCGCACATTAAGACACTTTCTACGTATGTCTGAAAAACTTTGAGCCTAGCTTGAGCGCTTATGTGTCTGCTTTGAAAGAGTGGCTTAAGCTTCGTGTAACGATCAATGACTACAGTCCTCCTTCTTTTAATGTCTCCTTCAGAGTCAAGCAGCGAGCCAAGGTACAAAGTCAATTGGTCATGAAATTTTCCACGTCCCGCTATTGCTTTTTTATACTGGGTGATTTTTGTAGTTTTGCTTGCCTCGGTCATCCCTTTGTTCTTTTTGTTATTATCAATCGCGTCCGTCTTGGTCACGTCTTCCTGTGTCTGTTGATCACACCAATCACACGCACCTTTTCTCGTCTTGATACTTTTATAAACTACATTGTAGTATCGCTGCTTCCTTGTTGGATTATATGCTATTTTAGCCCAATTCGTAGAAATCTTTTAAGCACGATTTTTCATTAAAGCAGCCAAAGTGTACTGTAACCAAAACATAACATCCGTCTGGTAATCGGTGACTGTAGTTTTCTTCAGTCATGGGCTTCTTGATGACTGTTGTAAACCCTCAATACATTTTTTCTGATGTTTGAGAGTTTAAGTCCTTACTTTATCGCAGAACTGTGCCATGTGTACTTTATGTAACAGTCCCTTAACTTAAACAGGCATCTATATTTTGCTGTTCCTAAAGTCTTACTGTGTTGATGTTCTTATAATATTGTTATGTCGATGTTCTTGTAATATTGCTATGTTGATGTTCTTTTAATATTGCTATGTTGATGTTCTTTTAATACTGCTATGTTGATGTTCTTGTAATATTGCTTTGTTGATGTTATTGTAATATTGCTATGTTGATGTTCTTGTAATATTGCTATGTTGATGTTCTTGTAATATTGCTATGTTGATGTTTTTTGTAATGTTGCCATTTTGTTGTTTATCTACGATTGCTGTCTTGTTGTTATTGTGATGTTGCTGTTTTGTTGTTATTGTGATATTGCTGTTTTATTGTTATTGTGATATTGCTGTTTTATTGTTATTGTGATTTTGCTACTTTGGTATTTTTGTAGTGTTGCAGTGATTCATTCGCACTGAAATCTTTTGTTCGATATAATGGGTTGTCACTTCTTTGGAGTTGGATGATTGATGCTACTAATGATTCTAAGGAATACAAACTAGAGGTATCGTTTTCAATTTTTATATTACCTTCTTTTTTATATTATGATCGTCGTTAAGTGCTGGTAACGAAGTTCCCTTTTCTCAGATAATACCTGCTGCCCAGTATCAACCCCGTTCCTGTCCGAAAACTAATTATCACTTTTAATTATGCAAATTAAGCTCAGTATTCCAGCATCAAGTAGCATGTCACTTTGAGTTAATGGCACTTCCAAAAGATCTCCCTGTAAGCAGAGAAAAATGAGATAAACATCCCCTGAAGGCGCATCTCCACTAGACGATGTTGTGACGATCGTTTTAATTTTTCGTCCTGCGCTTGTCGATTGTCCAAATATGAACCAATCAGATTTTATACAGCAACCTGAACACACCGCTTGAAAAATGTCGTTACAAAAATTGTCGCAAAATTCCAAGGCGGTTTAGATTTACAATGTGACAAGGTAGTGAGACTTTCAAGTCGCTAGAATTTGCTTATGTAAGCATACCGCACTTGCAAGGCAGTTATTGGTAGGTAGATAATAAACTAACAGAATGCATGTATTGATTGTTGTGTGCCCTGAGTAGTAGAAAGTAGCAAAACCAAACAAAGCTTGCCTCAGGTAGAACAAAACACGCGAATCAACGCTCTATTGAGTGCTCCATCGTTTTGATAAGGAATCGAAATTTCGTGTCATGTTTATTTGCTACACTATCATGTTTATTTAGTGTTGTTGTTGTTGTTTGTTTTTTGTACAGATTTTAAGCACCTTACAGCACGTGCCCGTCATAAATATGAATCAGTTGAAGGACAGCAAGGTTTTCCAGGTTGTGCAAAAATGGGCGAAATTGGCCGGACCTTCCTGCCACCAGAAATCATCCGATGCAGAAGAAGATGGCAGTTCAAACAGTGATGTTGAAAATGAAGGCAAGACTGGATCAGACAGCAGTTCTCCAAGTGGTGAAACGGTAGAAGAGGGAATCCTGGATGACGATGCTTCCCCGGAAGAGACTGGATCTAAAGATAGTGACGACACGAAGGATGACGAAGGAAAGGAGGAAGAGAATGGAGGTGGAAATAATCTTAAGGATGGTAACGAGCGAAAGGAAACCAAAAGAAAAAGGGACAAGGTTGCTACAGTAGCCATCGACCTTTTGGAGCAGTGGAAGTCACTGAAGGTTCGTTTAAACACATGTATTCTTGGGCTGTTATATTTTATGTCTGGGTCTTCATTCTGACAATCTGTTGCTAAAGTGAAAGAAGGTCATCTAAGCGGAAGCCATGTATCACGTGCAGGGTTCAGTAACTTGTGAGAGTCATTTTGTCGTTTGCAACAATGACATGGTCTAGAGTGGGTTCTAGTGACACTTGTACCCAAACAAGTTACCCTTTTTTTATTAGGAACCATGACATGTTGATTGAAGGTGCTTGTTATTGATCTTTTTTATTCAGTTTTCAGGCTTAAGTCATCTTGGATTCTTCTTAATTTTATAATCGTTTGCAAGTATGCTTTATGCTTTCATTTGTATGCTTGACTAATAATGCACAATTTAAGAATGCCACAAATAAAGAAATCAACACAAACCAATTTAAAACAGGAAAATATGTAAATGATGAGTCGGCTTTAAAAACAAAAATGAAAATGTAATTACGTGGATGGTGATTCAGTAGAAAAAGAGTAGTCCTCTGTCGAGGTCACGGATACAATTTGTCGTGAACATTTAATTGTTGCAATTTTTTACTTGCATGTCCTTCAAACGCCACATTGTGCCTCCATCCGCTTGTTTTTTTTCTTAATCTAATGCGTTTTCCTGAAAATTAAATTCCCGTTCTTAAAGCGGCCAGGCTCAGCTTGTTCTTACTCTGTTCATAAATGTTTGATGCATTTTTCTTATAAGATTGTTGTTATAAAAAATGGATATGTAAAACACATTAAGCTTTTATTGTAAAACTCTATCGTTGGTGGGAAAGGAGTTGCTGTGTTTTGAGCATCTTACAAATGCTAACACTACTGTCTCCACTGCACCTGGCTTCACACAAGTAACATCACTATTGCTTTGCTCGTGAACGTATCTGTAAATTGTTTACAAGTAAGTGTATTCTGATAATGTTATTGAAGGAGTATCAAATGTACAGTTGTTGTTGCTTTTGTTTATTTGTATTTGGTATGTTTCATCTTGTTCATGTTTGATATCAGATACCATTTGTTTTTACTTTAGGAAATCTTTAAAATTCCAAAGAAGCCACAGATGACACCAGTAAGTGCTTTTGACTTTGTGATGACTACAGTATCATTGTGGGTATGCATTAAAGGTAGCGGTAAATGAGTTGTTGCATCTACTTGACAAGGATTTGGGTGGTATGATGTGACAATTAATTGTTTGCGCCTAGCTTACATAAGTTGCTTATGTAAGCTAGGCGCTTAACTTTTGTACCTACAGGAGAAAATATAGTTAATAATAAATATAGTAGAATATTGTTAAGAAGTTGTTATTGAGTCAGTACATCTTAACATGGATACTTGTGAATCGACTTCTTGTTAGCTGAGGCGTCAAATCATTTGCGGTAAACCCAAGTACCGTGACTTCGGTCCGTAGTTCAAGCGATGTTTTTTTCCCTGAAGTGACTATAGCATACACTAGAACTTATAGATTGGTCAAGCCCATGTTATTCATTGGCCACCAACATTGACCATAATTTTAAAAGAATAATTAAAAGCTCTTTTGGCCTCCTTGTTGTTACAATATATGTGTTCCTTATTTCCTCAACAACTTGCAAAGATTGGTCTGTGCATTAATTTTCAAAGCCAATGGAAATACTAAGGCCACAGAAGATTTCAAAAGTGCCAATATATTGGCAGACCCAGTTAGGAAACTTTTTATCCGGCTGTGAGGGTGGCTACCTACCACTGATCCTGCTTCTCAAATCCTGACTTTTCACGAGTTTCGAAATTTCCAGACCTCAAGTCGGATGTATGCTGATTGTCTAGTACTACAGTCGCTTAGACAATAAAGATTAGTTGAAAACATTAGCATTATTAGCATGTGACGTGTTAGCAAACTTAATTTGTGTTCTTTAATTTTTCCTATATTTATGGGGAAAGTAGCTTTGCTACTAACTGAAATTAAAAGAGAAAGCCGTGCGTTATTGTTCTTGTGTATCGTTCTCGTTACTTAAGTTTAGAACATGAATAAGTTCCAGTGAAACTGGAGTTGTGATGCAAAGCAACAGTGTCCTTTTCATCACTAGTCTTTGTGACGTTAACTTCCAGTTTTTTGCAGATGATATCCCCGGTATGTCACGTTGTCCCCCTAATCTGTACGTATTAACATATCGTTGCTTCTGATCTGCATCTTTACATCATTTTCTGACACCAATCAAATGACTCAGTATTTGGATGGTGCCACTAATGTTTTCTAGTTACTTTGGCATTTTCACAGAGACGACATTGTTTTTTAAGACGTAATGTAGGACCCTTGAATTTATTCATAAAGCGTGTTGTGATGCAGCATTCAGTTGGGATCCCCACCTGGACCCAGACCCCAATACAAATCTGGCGGGAGTTTAATTCGGACTGCAATCCATTGCCTTAGTGGGAAATGCAGAAAATTGAATTACGGCATCTGGTAGCTTTGGCTAAAAAGTATTTGTTACCTCCATCTGGTACAGCTTCCAGTGAGCATAAGTTTGAATTGACATCAGAAATAGTTTGTGGAAATCGTGCTCATCTATTACCCGAATACGCGGGAAAATTATTGTTCTTGAAATGCAATGTGTGGGTGCTCATGATAGTGTGTCATTGCCCATTGTGTTGCGCAACTTAATCTTTTGTTCATTCTATTCATAACTTTTCTACTTGACGCATCCTGGTGCATCTGCACATTATTTATTGTTGTATCAAAGTTTTAGTAACTGCGTCATTATTTGTTTGGTTTGAAAAAGGGACTTTGTGTTTGATTTCTTCGATTGTGACTGTTGTCATGTACTGTTTTACTGTTTATTTGGAGTTACCTTGACTAAAAACGTTTGTTCTTCAACGATGTATTGTTGCTTACTGGAGATTAGCATGGAAAACTATGTATTACTATTTTCGTCGATCTATCGTCAGTTAGTCGAAGTTATTGATCTTGCATCAGTTTAAATTTGTCTGTTGGCACAGTTTGAGCTTTATAAACTCGACGCATTGATGGGGATTGGGACGAGTATATGTTTGGTTCTGACGATAATGGGCCCGTAATCAGATAACGACGATGTCGTGATTCAAGCCTAGATAGTACAGCTCGTGAGCTGTCTGATAATGATGTCTGCTTCTGCATTTTTTGACAGCTTATATGCAAATTATCACGCTTTGCCTTTACAAGTCAAGTATAACTAAAAAATGACAATTTCAAAGATCTTAAATGATGACTTCATAGGGTTAGTGTCCATCAAGTAGTTTGTTCTCATAGATTGCTCACTAGTACCCCGACCCTGACCCTGACGGGGTACGTGATCACCACGACCACGACCCTGAAAAATTGTGATGGTTACAAATACATAAATGACAGTTCAAGGTATAAACAAGTAACGAGGGAGCGAAAGATTGTTCGTGTTGTGCTTTTGTTGATTTCCTACTTACTCGATACTCACACATATGTTTGCGATTACTCTTTTCAGAGAATACGTCCACTCCCAGTGTTTGCAATAGATAGCCCGGCCCTTACGATATTGCATGTGATGAAACCCTTCACTTGCTCGTATACGACTTAGTAGTTCTATTTAAATGGCATATTTGAAGTATTTGTTAATCACGTCTTTCTCGCAGTTTGATGATGTTTGCAAATTTGTGTCTCTTACTCAGGATAAGAAATCACGGCCAGGAAGTGACAACGAGGCATGCCTTTCTCCTGCCGATGACCGAAGGTAAGACACTTGGCCTCTTTCTGGTTGTTGTACGTTTTATAATTATCATCGTCATCAATTATCAACATTATCAATCTTCATCATCAACAGCAACAATAACAATAGCATTAACTTTTACATTATCATCATTTGTGTATAAGAATAAAATACCCAAGACCATTGGGCCATACCGCTGTCACTAATTCGCATTCAGGTATTGCCGACAAATTGCTGAGTCATAAGCTTGTGTCATTGAATTCCATATTTACTTTCTTTTGGATTGATTCGTCCCCGTTGCTTTATTATGTCCCCTTTTTTTGTCCGTCAGAGGGAAAAAGAAGAACGAGATGAAAAATGAAGAGCGGGCATCAAGAACGTTTTCGCCCTCCCGCACCCAAGCAGATTCGCCCTTACAGATGTTGTCAGAATCAAGCACCTCGGTTGCTGGCGGGATGTCTCCTGTTCTGCCTTTTTTGTCCCCCGTCAGGGGAGCACAGTCTAAAGCGCTGGCAAGCAGCCAAGAATCTACGAAATCAAGCCAGGATGTCGATAACGGAAAATCCAGAGATGTCAATAGTGCTGAGAGTAACGATGTCAACACCCATAATAATACAAACAATAGTCAGGATGGAAATGGTCCTGAATTTGGAGAACTGTGGGACGATCTATTTGAAAATAAAGATGCAGGCACGTCAGATACAGGGAATATGTGCTTGGGTGTTGACGATAATGAGGAGGATCCAGAGTGTGGTGAATTACATCATCGGAAGCGATGGCCATCACGATGGCAGAATGAGTATGATGGAAGAAGAGGAGGACGATTCTCAAAGAACTTTAGAAAAAAGAAACGGAGAGGGAGCTATAGTTGGAATCAAGAGCATTATCAATACCCTGGAAGAAGAATCGGAGGCAGGCATCATGGATCGTCACAAGAAGGGGATGAGATGTATGAGGGACGAAGTTATGGTGGTGAGTACGGTCAGGAATATGGTAATGAATACGGGGACGATTATGGGGATGAAAGAGACTATAGAAGTAGCCATCGCTCGAGACACAGTCATAAAGGAGACCATCACTTACGCACTAATCTACCTGCTGACAATTATCGGGACTCTGGATATCACAAAAGAAACTACCTAGATAACCAGGGTATGAGACGTGGACACCTACCTGGTCCTATGCCAGGAGCCGGACCAGCACCCAGACCTTTGTCAGGACCTATACCTGGACCGGATCACAACATAAGAATGAATCCACCACAACGTCTACAGCCACCTATAGTTCCAAGACCGGTTGGAACTGTGGAACCCGGTCAAGTTTGTCGAGGAACCGGGATGCAGGGGCCAATGAATTCACAAATGGGTGGGGATGTACCAATTGATGTTGTTCAAAGGCCTCGCAGTGGATGGCAGGGGATGCAAACGGGAATTGTTCCGGCCCCTGCTGCACCAATTCCACCACCACAGATGCCACCACGTTTCCATTCTCAACCACCACCACCACAGCAGCCCTATAATCCGGTAAGTACCCGTCATTGAGATGGTAACATTGTAGATATCTGCAAGAGTTTTTCATAAGCAACACAGAATTTGGCTAGATCTTCAGTTGTTTATTTTTTAGTCAAAATTCTGATCCTTAAGTGCTAAATGGTTGCTTAAGTTTTTAAAAAACATTTTTTCAGTTATTACACAACAGGAAAGGAAACCAAGGAAAGAAATAATATTTTCAGGATACATTATTTACTCATATAGTCAAAACACAAGAACACAGAATTAAAAAATGACTGATTCTTAAAATGATTATCTGATGAAAGTTTAACCAGGACCTATAAAGAAAGGGGTGTTTTTTATTTTCGCAAATTAATATTTTTGTAGTTGCTTATAAATATATCTGCATAGAACTGAAAGTGCTTAATAATCCTTTGAATTGAGTTCTGTTGCTTATAAACGAGTTGCATATACATAAAAAACGTGCATGAAGCTTGTCCATTGCTTTCAAAATCTCAACAACTGCGCCATCCTTTGTTGGTAGAGATGATGTTATTTTACGCCAGCCACTTGGTACCTTCATTGTTTTGCTGGTCACATGCTTTTCGAATCCGTGCGTATTTTGATAAACGATAATGGGTTAGAAAGTAATGCATGGGTTTGAAAAAAGGCCGGGAAGCTATTGCTTCTAACTTGAATTAAGATATGTCAACACAAAACTACTTTAAAACTTACCGAGTGTTGCTCAGATGGATATCCTTCTTACAAATCATATTTTCATGTGGCAACTCTGGTATTTATAGTGCTCATCAAATTTTAAACTGAAAAACTTAATAACTTTTGGAGTCCTGTTTCTAATGGATTCGTCATTGATGGTGGATATTGACTTGACATAATTTCTTAATTGGTCAGTATTTTTATGTTTTCTGGATTGGAATAGCTGTTCATTCATGTTTTGTTGCTAATTAACAAGATTCAGTGTTCTGTTGTTTCTATCCTCTCTTTGGTTATAATTCCACTTCATTATTAAAGTCGTGTATTTTTGTATTCTGTTGCTCCTCTATTTTCGTTGTTTCAATGTTTATCACATTTGATTGGCATCCTTCGCTATCATTTTTGACAATTTTAAAAGTACAGGTTACTTGCAGTGCAACTTAATTTAGGAGAGTATTGTCTACCAGTAACGTGTGAAATTACAATGAGTACAGTCACGTGCAAGTCGTGCACAAAAGTGAAGTGTGGGTAACAAATGTATGTACTTAATGACGCAGGAGAATACAGAGTTAAGATGATAGAGAGAAGGCAGAGAAAGAGAAGTACATACAAGGCCAAGAGAGAAGACAGAACAGAGAACGTTGTGACACCGTCTCTTGTTGTTGTCAGATGTTAAGGTTGTTTTATGATTGCAATGAAACTTTTTTATTTTCGATTGTAGATGCCACCCACGCCACCCCCTCGTGCTCCTGTTCTACAACTTTCGGTTCCTCCTCCACCTGCTCAGCTCCCGCAGCCTGTAAATAGTGTTCTGAGCACCTTCGGACGTTTCCCTGTTTCAGGACCGACGACGCCAACACCATCAACACCACCAGTGGCACCAGTTCCTTCAGTCACGAGACCTGTACTTGTGGATTGCACCACTCAACCCCCGCCTCCTAGCCAGCCGCCGTTTCCAATTCAGCCACCACTTCGCTTCTTAAGCGCAGTTTCAAACAGTCAGCAGTTACCATTAAACCCTACACAGAACATCACTGCACCAGCACTGACACTGCCCAATCCTCTTCCCAGTCTGCTTGGATCCAGGCTACAGGCACCGGCCCCTCTTCCACTAGGACAGCTACCAACCAGTATACCACTTCAGCAGCCCACATTAAGGAGTCTGCTGAGTCCCACCAATACGCTACCACCAGCCGGTAATAATACACAACCTTCTATGGTTATGAACAAGGTTAACAACCAGCCGAAGATGGAACTGTCAAACCCGCAGCTAACTTCGCCACCTATCATACAGGAGAGGATAGCAGTTACAACTACAACCCAGGTCCTGTCACCTGTCAATGATCCTCTGGCAGAGTCAAGTCCTATCAGCTCGAAACCAATTCCGCCACTGCCAGCGAACTGGAAGACGGCTACGGACCCCGAAGGGAAAATTTACTATTATCACACTGTTACGCGGTAAGTGAATGTGCTGCTGGGTGTTGCCTGTGTGTATCGATCTTATTTGATCCGGGTGTCCCTTGACAGTGAAAAATATGGATTAAAGATGATATGCCAATCTTGGTTGAAAATACATGCGTATGTTGTACTTTTTTGCGTTAAGGTGAAATCAGAGAAATGGTTTTAATCAATACAAAGTCTGTTTGCGATCGAAAGAAAGCTTTTTAACCGTGAACTGAATCTGCTGTCGATTTTAGCAACGTAGAACACGGGAAAAGTGTGTCGAACCTGAAGGCACATTTATGAAACATAATGCTTCATGAGGCTGATGCTTATAGAGGGATTAGTCATATGGCTGATATTTGTTAGTTTTTGCCTTTATTTGTGTCACTTGTGGTTGAACCATTTAGAGAAACCAATTCCTACGGATGTAATGCACCATACGTTATTTACTCAGCCATCAGGATCAGCCAAGACCGTTGTTATGAGGTATCTCAACAAGGCTTCCCTTGAATGAAAACTGTTCTTTGAGGACTGCTCAGCCTCGAGGTCGACTGTAATACATTATTTAAATGATGTATTAATTTATGTATTATATCAATTTATGTATTATATTAATTTTGTATTATATTAATTTATGTATTATACAAAAACGACGTTTGATTTGAAGTCGCATCGGGTCGTATAATGTGCCAGTGGATTTATGTGGAATAAAATAATCGTATTCGACTGTAATTCATCACATGCAGATAATTGAAATCAAACATCGCATTTTACACGCATTTAGGACGGGTTGTTCTCAAATGTCTCCTGACGAGTGGAAGTCGTATTTGTCTTATTGATGATTTACTGACTTTCTGGCCCCATTGCGTCCATTTAAATCTTGTTGCTTTATAATTTCCTACAATATTCC
>JANTCA010018828.1:0-24507 GCA_024741275.1 Chironex yamaguchii
AAGTATGATTTTAGCGCAATGTCGCAAATTTTCAAGGCGATTTTCAAGTTTTGTACCACAAAAAGATTGTTCAAGACATCAAATTCTGACTCAAATCGGCTACAAACAATGCATTGTTAATAGAAATACAGTCTTGTGAAGTACTACATTTCCACTTAACTTTTCCTATCCCAATACCCGTTACAAATTCATTATTGACTAACCTTACTTTCTCGGGAGACTAAAGTTCTATATAATCAACAAGCAAATTTCTGTCGCAGCACATATGTTGTGACATGCCTGAATCTCCAAAACCGTGATTCTCATAGCTTAGAATCATTAACAAGCGCAGTGGAGGTATAAAGTTTACTTGAATTTATTAGCGTTTTTTTTGTTACAACACATTTTAATGACATTGTGGTGGCCAATCCATTTTCGACAGTCCTTTGCAATATACCCGGAAACCCCACAATTAAATCGCACTAAAGGAAAGCGACTTTGGGGGTACAAAACAAAGTGCAGGAATTTCTGTATTCAGGACCACCCCAGTAGCACCTCGTCGAGGTGAAGAATTAAGGATCCTACTTGAAACCATTGCTTTGACTGAGACACGTGCACATTAATTTCATTTCTGATCCTCCATTAGCAAGCGTTGCTAAAATTATTGGAGGGTTAGACTGTTACTTAACTCAAGAGCATTTATCTAATGTGCATACAATTCTGAAAGACTAAATAACCATACTTGTTCCTCTTCTGGTACATCAGCACCCACGGAAATCAACTGATCAACAATCGCTGGCTGTTTATTGATATGAGATAAGATGTCGTCTCCTTCCTTCATGCTTGCATCCTTGTACTTCCTTATGTAAAATATGATGCTCTGCATGGACTTCTGTTGCTACTGACTGCACAGTTCATTCCCCATTTCCATGCTTGTCTTGCATCACATTATGACTGGCAGCGGAGCATCAGAAAGGCAAAGACTTATCTCCGCGAATTTTTTGTGGATCCTTGTTCTCCTCTGGCATCTGCTTATCTTCAATTAAAATGTCCCATAAATCATTGCTAACAAGCATCATCTGAATCTTGTGCTTCAACATAAACCACTCATTGCCATCAAATTTTTCAGTTTTTTAATCCAACCTTATATTGAGGCCTATTTGGTGATGCCATCATAAAACTTGACTCTCTTTCACTACTTTTTGAGACTAAAACTATACTGTTATACTAGACCCATTACCTGTTAAACATGCGCAGCAAAGGCCAAGGCAAAACTACCTCTCTCCAGCTCTCCAATTTCACAAGAAACAACCAACTCAATCTCTTCTGGAGACAACATCTATGTTATGTGTCACTGCTTGCAAAAATTTTACTAATGATGATCTTTGACAGATGTCTTTAAGAGAAATGCTGGTAACATAGACAGAATGAAGCAGAAGGTCAGAAAGAACTCCTTTAAAAAACCTCGCAAAAACTGTTATGTGGCAAATTTTCCGACAAACGCCACTGCCCTCTCTCCCTGGCCACAACGCTTCTGCTCCAGTGATAAATCTCCTTTATAAACACCCCAATACTTAAAACTTAGGTTTTTGTAACGTACTTGTGTCTTGCCGTGATGCTAGTATGTGACCAATAAACGGTCGTGGCTGGTGGTAATTTGCTTAAGTAGGGTGGCATCTCTGATAGGTTTTCACAACACCACCAAGCTGAACCTTTTGAACAAAAGGTTTCCTGTGATTTCTTGAGACAACGGGCAGATCAATGAGATATAAGAAAAGCTTTTCTTACATCTCATTGGGGCAGATTGAATTTTGCCCTTGAAATGAGGGAAAATCTTCTGATGTTGTCGACATTCAGCGTGAAATACGCACGCCCGTATGCCAAAATTTCGGGTGAATTTCTCTTGCCCTTGCTGGTCACGGTCAAACGCTACAGAAAAAGTAGAATGCAGCCCTGTGGTTTGCTTCAAGCCAACCGTCAGATAACTTTGGACATGTGTTGACAGTTTACTCCGCAGAGAAAGACAATGCGAAATCACGGAAAGCCGTTCCTAATATGACTAGGAGTGACAAACTTTGTCAGTTCAAAAATAATTGGATATGGAGAACCTTCTCTGATTTTAAATGGTGGGGTAATGCCCATGGTGCCCTAAGCACCATCCGCCACTGCCAATAAAGTTTAAAAAAATTAGCCAGTTTGCCCCCATTTTAAACAAAAGTAAGATCTGCGATTTTTCGACCTAGGAGGTCATGTGTCAAGCATCAGAGTGCTATTTTTATTAGTGATTCAGTCAGCACTTGTGATCATAATTATGACGTAATCGTCAAAGTAATTTGTCTCGCTTGGGCACCATCGACTGTCCAACGATCAAGTAGTTGCATCTATTGTCTTAAGATTCTTGCCATTGGTCAAAGTCTTTGGTTTGAGTATAACAGCTGATATCGAGGCTGAAATATTTTCATTGGGAACATTTCCAAAACATAACTTGGTTTTTAGTGATTTGGCAATGATCTGACTTGGGCTCTTGAGGATTTATTAACAGAGGTTAGCCATGTTTTCTAAAAAGCCAACACCGAATCGTAAGTGTTTGCCCTAATTTTTACGGTACTGTGCTTGTACGAAAATATTGCAAAGGTCGTCAAACTTTCCTCAATTCATTTGATAATTAGTTAGTATAGGGCATAAATGTAGGTCAGGGAGCTTGTAGTTTGAATTTACGGTAGTTCCATGGTTCCACACTTGTTCGAATTTTTCCACATTCTGTCCATAGTAGTGAATGACAAATCATTCTTTGTAAGTCTGGACTGGACAGATCATGTAGAGTAAGGTAGTTAAACTAGACTAGGCGTATTTTATGACGACTGTCCATGTTTTTGCTAATAACTTCCGTTTGATTGTAGGTACCTTAAAACAGTAAAAAGATTAGGATTCCTCCTGAAACTATGTATGTTTTCATGTATACCTCTAAATAATTTGATGCAAAACCGTGAGAAAAAATTTTCTCAATTTCTCAAAAGTCAAGTACAAAAACGTGAAGTTTTCTTCAAGGTATTCTGTAGATGATTTGTGGAATTTAGAAGTCCAGATCGGCATTTATAGAAAAAAGCTTATAAGTTTTATGTAAATTACACTTTCTTTGCTTTTTGGGAGTTCTAAAAATATAAAATATGGGCTTTTGTTATAACATAGACTGTCAAAGAAGCAATGAAGTACAATAAAGTACAATAATCCTAAGACATGAGATTATTTCTTTTACTACATTCAAGTTGTTCTATCGAGTTACAGATTTACTTGATTAAATGAATGCCTCCTCATAATTTTGAATCCATAAAGTACATATGTTAATGTCATGGTAAATGGCTACAAAGTTCACCTTGATCATCTGAAAAGTAAACAAGTAAGCAATAAATAGTAACTGTACTAGAAAATATTTAACTTGACTTTTTAAGAGAAATAATTGTAAAATTATTTACAGTAAAGACAGCATTGTTACTTAAAACATATCTGGAAAGCACTTCCCCATCTTTCCTCCACGAAGAAAAATATGAGCCCTATCAAGCAATACATAATCGAGGTTTTCTTCTGAAAAGTTTTGTGGGAGTTCTAGACCTTAATTCCTGCCTCTTAAGAATAAGAGCCAGCTTTTCCCTGGGGTCTCCTACAGCTACTGGTTGTCGAAGTTCACTATTAACTGCAGCATGCAGACTTTCCCCTTCTTATTCCAACAGCATGCCAATTGTCTTAAACTTTGATATGAAAAGTGGCACATTTAATACCAGCTCATGAATCTTCCTTGTAACATTTGTCTCAGGGATTAAAGCTCGAAATATCTCAACAAATTGGAGGGACAATTCTTTCACCAAAGCTAACTCCTCTATACAGTGCAACCTGCTTTTTGAAAACAATAGAGGACACATAAGGCTAAAAATTGAAAAAAGCTTTTTAATTTTGTTATAATGAACTGGCTTATCCATTATAACAAAACATAAAATTTCATGTCTCAAAACCTGCCTGCAGTTGTTTCCAACAAATACATTCGCATGATATACCTGCCTATGAACCTTAATTTCACCAAGCATTTGGTTTATCCTGATTTTCCTAGGTCCCATAATTTATTTTTTGCTTGAACTTCATCACAAATCATTGTCTGGTCTACAATGTCTACACATAATCTATCCTCCTCTGCCAACTTTCTGCTACCTTTCCTTTCAATATGTCCATAACTTCTTCTTCAAAAATGTCCCCGCAACTTACACAAACATTGGATTCAGCACACAAGTTTTCATTTTAACTCAAGATATAAACTTCAATAATTCTATGATCAATTTTATAATGATTTGGGGTATGTGGTTTCCCTCCATGATTTCTAGATGTTCTAATATCACAAAATCTGCCGACCTTTAATATGCAGAGCCCCGATGCCCAAAACATCGTCTAAGAATACGAAATCTCCTTGCACTTTCTATTCTAACATCATCCTTTGAAGTTCAACCAACTGGTCTTGAAATATGCTAAAGACCTTCCACAAATTTTCTGTCAGCACCCTCAAACATGCAAAATAGATGGACTAATCCTGAAGTGATGTTATTGATTATATCCATATGAAAGTTTGTAGTACCACCACCTTTGTCACCAGTAAATAAAATCCATATTTGATTAGTAAATATGAGATGATTATGTTTCCCATGAATGCAAATTGTTAAAAATGTCTAATAAAAACCCCTTTATATCTATTTTCTGTGTTAAAGCTAGACAAATTTTCCAAAAATTTCATAGAAAAAATGTGGGTGGAGGGCATCTTACCCTGTTTTAACTGTCTGCAGCCAGCCAATAATAGAATTGCCTGACTGAGCTTTTTTGCAGTCAATACATTGCAACATAGTATTATGCTCTACCTAGTACGATATTGTACTATGTCTAGTCTTTAGTTGTACAAAAGTAAATCTTAACATTGTTTATGTGTGCTTGTTGCACTGTGTGTATGTGGTCATCAAGTTGTGCACAACGTCTGATGACTCTCCAGGCGCCCTCTCTGCACATCCTTCTGTTTGTGCTTTTTTTGACACAGTTTCGCCACACCTATTAGTTATTCCATCCATCTGCTTCGTTGACTTCTGTGTAGTCTTCTTCCTGTTTTGCCAAGCACAATTTTCTCCAAGCTATTTTGTTTTCTTATAGTGTGACCCTCTCCTTGCCTGTATGATACTTTCCAATGATGTTATAGTCTTAATTTCTGCTTCATTTGGCTTGTTTGTTCTCTTTCCTGTCCATGATATTCTGAGTATCTGGTTCCCACACCACCGTTAAACTGAATCTATCTGTCTTTTTTCCGTTTTTGTTATCCAACACTTACTTCTGTACATTACCACAGGGAATACCAAAGTCTCAGTCACTTAAATTGCGGCATTGTTTCAAATATTTCTATCTTTCAAAATATAATCCAGCTTTGCCATGGTAGTCCTTCCAATTCCTAATTTTCTTTTAATCTCTTGTCTGCAACCACCCTCATGGTCAATCATTACTCCAAGATAGTTAAATTTATTCACTTTCTTTCTTGATTTATTATTTTGAATTTGCTCAGATCGCCTCTTACCATTACTTTGGTTTTCATAATGTTTATGTACAACATTGCTTCTTTGCTTTTCTCTTTTGCCTTGATCGGTACTCTTCTCGGGTCTTATATCTTCTCTTCACTCTCTACTAGTAACATTGTGTCATCTGCATATTTTTAAATTACTATACTTTTCTCTTTCTTTTTTTACCTCTTACCTGATCTTCATCTGGGTAGAAACATACTACCAGATTGTCAATGCTGAAGTTATGACTTACCAAGTACACACTACAATGTATAGCCAAGGTCTTGTTTGTTATGGTATATATACTTTTTAGCAAAGGATATAAACTTGTCAATGTTCTCATAGGTAAGAGCTGCATTATTTCGTCAAATGCTGGTACTTCCATATTAACTTCGTTAAACTGTTGTATTTTTCATGACATACTGAGATTGATGTCAAAAGATCTCACATGTGATGTTTTCTTCCCATTTACAGCTGAGCCCTCACTGTTCACTGTATCCACATGTGTAGCCTGTAGAATTGTAAATATCTCATGATAAACTTCAAAATGCTGTTCTGTACTGTTTCCTGGTGTACATAGCTGTTCTATAGTATACCACATAGTGTAGAATCTCATCATATCATTACTTTCCTTGCTTCTGTAATTTATTGATAACACAGTCTTTTGTTCTTCTTGAGGGATGTCTGTCAATCTTTTTTGTTTTGATGCCTTATTCTAAGCTTTTGCATGTCTCACTTTCTAATGTTTAATTGTCAGTATAGAGCCATTCTCCTTGACTTCATTATCTCAGTTCCCTTGATAGTACTTATGTTAATTTTGACTTTTGGCATTTCTGTACAATGACAGTGTAAACTTTTTATCTGTAACCAATTTCTTTAAGGTTGCCCAAACAACATCACAAAAACATAGTGTTTTGGTCTAGTGTATGATTATTACAGTAAAAAGTTTGCCCTTTTTGTTTGAAGAGGAAAATGGATGGATCATTTTTGTCTTTTAAAATGCAGTAAAGGAACAAATTTTATTATTAGCCAAACAATACCCCTTGGTGTGCTGGAAAGTTCTCTTCTAAAACTACAGTATTTTCCTTTCTGGTCAACCATTTTGCTGCAATTTTCTCAAGATAAGAACAAAATCTGTAGTCCTATGGCCTGGTTTGATTATGACCATTGGAGATTCAAACCCAAGTCTAAGGACTGCAAATCTGACACTTTGCCTACTGAGTTAAGCAGCTTAATACTAATCAGTCATCCGACTCTGATTATCCACTCATATTATTGGGTGTCTGTCTGTTGGCATATACACTTACAGGTAGCATGTATTTTGTACTAAATTTTCCTCCAAGCTGCAATTGATGTTCCAAGGTCAATAATTATTAACAAAAGCCTTGATATCAAGGCTTCAAAGGATATTTAGGGAGACACAATTGTTTCGACCAATCTTATTCCCTTTGTTGAGTTCCACAATTCACAAAACCATTTGTGCATGACGTTGACAGCATGTCATTGGCTTTTCAGGAATGAGTGAAAGCATGCATTATTCATGCATTGTTCTGAACCTGGCTTGTGCTTTTGTCAACAGGCACTAAATATGAGTCCATAGTGTAATACATATAAGCATTATGAGAATGTCATTAGCCCATTCCTAGCACTGCAAGAGATTCCAGCTATAGTCAGTTTGGAGCAATAAAACATTTGCATTCTGGACTTTTCACAAAATTATGTTCTTTAATAATTAACTTGAGAATAACACTTATTTGTTGTTTGTTTCATTATTATATGTCAAAGAGCACTAAAACATTTTTATTCCCTATTGCAGCTCATCATGGACAGGTTATTGGTATTATACAGCACAGACAACGGTGCACAATATCTTTTAGTTTTTTAAAATTCTTCTTTCTTCAATATTTAGAGCAAATGCGCCAGCAGAAACGTGACTTAAATAAAACACAGAGAGATCTAATGAGGGATCGTAATGCCCTTGAAAGACAAGAAAAACAATTGGTGAGTAGGCATATGTTTTGAATGTGTCCACTAAACTGTTTGTAAGTGAGCCCAGTCAAAACTTTATTAAACATGTAGTGTACCTTACAGCAATTGGTATAGGAGTTTTTTGCACAGGAATCAAATTGTAGCAAAATGGAATTTTAGCTTTTTAGACAATAAAAAACTCACCAATTTCAGAATACAGACTGTCTGGAAAAAGTTTTGTTCAGAACAAAGAACAATCCGTTTGCACATTTTTGACATATAAAACCTAGGTCAAGCAACATAAATTTATCAATCTTATGCTGGTTTTCATAGTTGTATTTATCAAGACAAATGAATTTTTTGTTCAGGTTAGATTGTATTAAAATATGATCCTTCAGTCTTTCTGAAATGTTTAGCTTTTGCTACAGTTGGTCATTTAAATAGCGTTATTTCTCTTGTAACCTTTTTTATCCAACACAAAATGTGCAACTAAGCAATACGTGAGCTTTAGAAAAAATTGATATCACAAAGAATGTGGAGATATTATTTAGCCTGGGAATTAGAGAGTATGTTCCCGATGAGCACCTAAGAACATTTTCCATCTGTTAACCTGTTAAACTCAGTATATTTTGCCTTGCCATCTTTGGCAGTACACACGTAAATCTTGAACAAGTTGGCTAAGAATACAGGCTGTTTAAGTATAATGTTCAAATGTAAAGTTCTATTCAAATTTATTGTCTGCAATTTGAATAGCAGGTTTCCTTTTGTTGAGAATGAGATATATATTTCTAGAACATATTATTACGTTTTGTGTGTCCACAAAAGTTGTGTAGGTCTTATATGTATATTTTCTATAATGGTCCTTAGGAAAATGAAATAAAGAAAATGGCAAAAATGGGCAATCGACAGGTATGCTTTTCACTTAATACATACCTTGTTAGTTTTGCAATAATTTCTTTTATGTCATTCCCAAATACTGAGATAGTTGTTTTTCTGAGCATACTCGAGGACCTGCCTTTATTACACAAGATCACTCTCTCTATTTTTATCTTGATTTGCTCACTCTGCAAGTCTAATGCCTCTCAAACTTTATAAATGTATCTCATTTTGTATAGCATTGATGTTTGTGGTTGAAGATTTCTTCAGTACAGTTGACCATCAATAAAGTGAGCCTGAGGTTGAGCAAACCCATCAGTACTGTGATCTTGGATCCTGGTCTGAGCAAGAATCCCTATGTTTAGCGTAAGAAGCAAACTCATAAAACAAAAAGAAGTTAGATATATATATAACAGCAGAATGTTAGATATTCTAACAAAAATAACAGGAAACTTTTGCATTAGTTTCTTCAGTATCATGGTGATCATGACTCAATGACAAATATAAAATGGATTTCGTATACTGACGTAATATGTGTGTTGTTAATCTAGAGAGACAGGTCTAAACTGTGCTTTGTTTTATATCCTGTGTAATCGTGAAGAGTTGCTGCGGGATGTTTGTCAAAGGAGTGCTTATAAGAAGAAAAAAATACTCGTAAAAATTTATTAGAAATATGCCAAAAATATGCCAATTTTACGAAATATGCCAAACAAAAATTTTATATGCAAAGCAACTTCAAAATATGCCTAATTTGAACATTTGGCATATAATATGCCAATATGGCAACCCTGACTGAAATATTAACACTTGCAAGATGGCAGAAAGTGGTAATGAATTTGTCACAGAGAAAAGGAAAATAATGAATGATGAAGAACAAATTAAAAATTCAGCAGAAGTTCAAGGCCAAGAAAAGTATAATATGATTTAAAAATTGCATTGTTCATTGCTGCTTCGTGATGATCACATCTGACGAAGTATTTTGCATGACAAATGCACGTAAATGCTTTCTTTGATAATGTATTGTCATAGTGTTTTGGGAAGAGTTCATCACTCATCAACAGGCATATCATTGTCTTGCTACTTTTTCAGGATTAGAAGGTGTGAAACTTTTAAATTGGTACAAAGGTATACATTGATAAATCAGAATGAAAACTTATGTTGAAGTAGCACTTATCTATGTTGTCTTGTTTCACACCTATTTTGACCTTGTTCATCCAGATTTCAGGGACAGTAGAAGACCTTTGGCCTTTGTGAAGTGTTGCAACATTGTTATTGTATCGCACTAGATTTCTTGAAAGGTTTTGTGATGGGGAGAATCCTGCTGTGAATAGCATGATAAGTGTGACTCATTGCAATGAACTGCATTTTTCTGTGACATCATGATGCTTGCAGAACCACAGCCATCCCTTGGAGTTACTTTTACAGAAGAACATCCCACTTATTTCTCTCCCAGTCTACCTCCCTTCTCATCTTGGGCTTGAGACCAGGCAATGTTGTAGATATGCCATTGTGTGTTAATTGTTTTTGTTGTCAATTATGCCTGCCCATCTACAAGTAACATGTTATCCTACTTTGAAATAGAGGACAACAATCTGAAATGATGAAACTTATCTTTCTTGCTTTCATAAAGTTTAGAGCTATAAGCCCTTCCACATCTACATGTTGCCTAGTTGTCTTTGACTGTTGCCTGATTGTGTTTGGCTGCAGTGCCACTTTGCATGCAATCAATTTACGCATGAGTAGAATTGCTAAAAACAGTGAATATTGCCCAGTCAAGGTGAAACATTACTATGTGTAACAGTCAGGAGAAAGTTGTTTAGAGTTCTGCTTTTGCAAACATTTCCCCTGGTAGACATGTGGTAAAAGTATAAATAACTGGCTATTGGCCTGTCGCACACGGGGTAAAACATGACAGGCAGTATGAAATTTTGGTGATGTAAAGAGTACATACTTCAATGTTTTGGTTTCTAGGCGGCTACCACATTAGCAAAACAACTTGTTACCCTGAGAAAGCAGAAAAACCGAAATCTTGCAATGAGTGGAAGAGTTACTGGAATTGGGCATCAAGCTACAGCCATGCAGTCAACGGCCAAGATGGCTCAATCATTGGGAACTGCAACAAAGGTAAGATTTGCATTGTATAATTGAAAAGCGAGTGAGTTATTTAGAGAGGCGTGAGGATAGGAGACACATAATTCCTTATTGCATACTGGTAACCCTATGTCCAGACGGGTTGCTGTAAATTACAATGTATTTCAATTTTTAAAATGTTATATCCTCCCGCTCATTGGTATTTCGTTTGAATAGGTTACGTTTTATTTGTGTTACTCTTTTTCATTATAGGCAATGGGAGCCATGAACAAGCAAATGAATCCACAGCAATTGCAGAAAACACTTCACCAATTTGAACAAGAATCCACAAAACTAGACATGAGTGAAGAGATAAGTAAGTGGAAGAAAATTGGTTATTGACGGTCGTCCTTACTAATGAATTGCAAGCCTATTTCCTGTCTTTGTCTGTTTTGCAATCATACAGCACTAATTACGTTTAAACAAGGAATGTGTTTTCGAGATGTCTGGGCCCTGGAACCCACTTTCGTAAGGTCATTTTTTCTGTATACACCCCTGAAACAGAGACACACACACACACACACACAAAGACAAACACACACACAGACAAACACAGAGACACATGCAGAGACACATACAGAGACACACACGGAGACACAGACAGACATGCACAGAGACATGATTGAAAAAATTAACTTCCCACGTATACTGGCCGTAATAATGTGGATACTGGCCGTAATAATGTGGAAAAGAATATATTGTGACCTCTTGGTTAGAGGATATTGCATGAAAGTTTCTCATGAACCATTCTTCTCTTTTAAGTATTGAATTAGTTATTACAGACCTTTGTTGTAACTGTGGTGATTATTTCTTGCAGTGAATGATACCCTGGACACCGTTTTAAGTGAGTCTGGGGACGAAGAAGAACAGGAGGCCATTGTAAGCCAGGTCTTAGACGAAATTGGTATCGAAATAACAGGGAAGGTAATATAACATTTTAATTTTAGTATGTAGAACTTCAGTGAATAATAAAGGTTTTATTTCTGTAACATTCCTGTGTGATAAATGGGTTTGCATGGATTGTATCTGATCCAGTTATCATTATGGCCTTTGAAGGCAATGTTGTTATATTTCATTATATATGTTTGTTAAACGTCAGTCATGAATACACACGTGTAACACACGCAGTGGAAAAATTGGTTTTGGCTTCTACATTTTTCTTTCTCTTCATTTTTCAGTTGGCAAATGCACCAGGAGCACAAACATCATTACCTCAGTCAAGTAAATCAAAGACATTGTCAGATGAAGATAAGGAAATCGAGGCTATGTTAGCCCAACTCAAAACAACCTGAAATTTATTTGTCGTCAATATAGTCCTTATGATTCCTTGCTGCCACACTAGAGTAAACCTTTGATACAGAGAATATTGCATAACTAGTATATAGTTTTTCAAGGCATTTGAAATTGGTAGTTAATTTTTTATTTTATTCTCGTCTATTAAGCCAGTATTTATATATACTTTGGGTTCCACCGTCAGTTTATCCACCGTGAATTTCGGTTGTCCCGTAATTATTTTATGAACTTGAGTTGCTGAGCATTAGTCGTCAGTCAATATCAGTTATCACTTCAGGCTACGTCTACGAATGGGACGGACGAAGAATCTGACGAAGATTCCTTTTTCTTGTTGTGTATTGAAATACTTGAACTGTCTTTTTGTAGTACAAAACTTGAAAATTGCCTTGAAAATTTGCGACATTGCGCTAAAAACATACTTAAAAGCTTTTTCCGTCTGACACTCTTCAGAGTATAAAACGTCAGAAAGGAAAGTATATGTATATGACAACCTACTTCCTTTCTGGCGATTTTCAAGTTTTGTACTACAAAAGATTGTTGTGTATTGCCTTGAATAACGTGGTTTCGATGAATCGATGGCAATGCATACGTGACCGGATTAGACGTAGTAGGAGAAACGTTGGAGCCTTAAACAATTACTCGTATTTGTTTTCTCCTAGTTTCGTGACTTTGAAGTTTACGCACATTACGTTTCGGGTCTCGATTTTCATCAAAACTATTGAATATTAATTAGTTATCATTTATTTACGTTTTCGCTCTCTTAAGTGTAATAAGTTGCATGGTAATATTAACGGTCACGAATTTCCATTGTATTATATTTAACACTGTTTATATGTCGGGTTGCAATGCACAGTACCTTGCATCGAAGCGAGGCCTGGGTACCAAGGTATGTGTATATATAGGACAGAATCTCAACTATTTACGTAGTCCTTTCGGAATTTTGTCCGTCCAGTACTAACCAAGTTTTTGATTTTTTTGTAAACAAGCTTAATCTTCTAATCCAATTCCCGCAGTGCGGGTATGGGACAGTTACTTCTCACCATTGCAAGTGTTCAAAGTTTATTCTTAGTACACAGAAACTACTAATTGGGTACAGTTGTAGAAATGCAATAGGAGCCATAGATGAAAAGTAAAGTAAGGTGATGTCCCTAAGCTTTGTAAACTTCTGTGTATAGAATTTTTAAAGGTTTCCCTTGTTTGGTGGACACAAAAACCTATTTTATAATTGGAATCAACTTCTTTCAGTTATTGCAATTTAGTTGTGCCTACAGCTAGTGGTGGTGTGTTTTAGTACACGACAAGTCACCAAGGAATGAATCTGACAGCATAGACCAGGAAGAACTATTGACACAAACTCGAAATGCTTGGCAGTTTAAATTGTTACCTGTTGTAGTGTTCATTTATTTGAAGAGGTCCTGGTTAAATATTGCGTAATTTTATCAAAGCTTCCCGACTATCAAGGATACACGAGTTTCCTCAAATAGAAAGATCTGTAAAAAGATTTGTCTAATCGGTACTAGTTTGTACATTGTGGCATTTCTAAATACGAGTATCGATTGGTCAAATGTGGAGTTCCCCGAGGTTTGGTTCTTTGGCCATTGTAATATGTCCAAATAAACGATCTGCAACATCCAAACATATACAGATATTTGTGTCACATAAGAATCGGGTTACCTTGACAGGGACTTATTTGTTTGAAAATACAAACTTAGGTAACTAATTAAACAATACAAGATCAATAATCAATTCAATACAAGAAGACTATTATTGATGGTGGATCTGACACCAGATATGACTGATCACCTGGGGAATGTAGTAGTTCATCAGGAAAATTCATCGTAGAGTGTCACGTTTTACAGCAGTTGGTCTATATAACAATTATTCTACCCAAATTGTTGGACTGTTTAATTCCCGTCGTTGAGACATTTGACGATGAATACTTTCGACTGACTACAAACACGACAACTTACCATAAGATCTCCATTTACCCCTCCTCTCCAATAAGCCCACTACTCAAACAGAGAATTTACAGAGGCCCCTTCTCTATTACGGCCCCCAGTCACGTACAATCAAGATGTTGAAAAGCCAAGAATTGAGCGATAGCTTGTAAGACATTGGGATTCCAAGATCATTTTATTTCACTTAAGGAGCTTCCATTGTGCCCTTTGCACTGACAAACTTTTACTCGCATGAATATTTGTTTTGAAGATGATAAAGATCGATGATGATGATGACAGTGATGATATCAAAAATTCAGGCTACGAGCAGAATCTTTTATGATAGTTTAAATAATGAGATGTTTGGTAAGTTGGAAAGATTGTGACCTATCGCCCCTGCTACTGTGTTTTTACTAAAGCTCTGCTTTTCACCAACACAAGGTCAGTGGGATTGCGAGGCATATTTTGAAGATAACTACAAGATGCTGTAGGATGAAAAGTGCGACATAACAATCAAGGCGAGGAAACTTTGAAGGTTCTGTTATGGATTGATATGCATGACGTTATCATAAGTCGCCTATGTAGGACTTGTTATAGACCTAGTAACAAACCAGAGGTGTCTCCAGCTTAAAGTTTGAGGGGTGCTCAATTCTCTGATACTTTCCATACATTGCTCAGTCCAGTTTCTAAATGCATCCTTTCGGTATACTATTGAAATATGCGATTAAACCGGAAATACCAGATATTCGAAATTTTTCGTCGGTAACTAAGCCCACCGTGTAAACTTTGATATCAAATTTTGTGAAATTATTAGCAAGATTTTTCTTTTAAATTTGTCGATAGATGATATTCGTCAATCTACTTTATAGCTGGCGTGAATTCTGCTGATTTGTGGGTCTTATTGTAGTCCAAGAGATCAACCTAACTTCTGTTTGCATATTGGAGCTGACTACGTTTTTGAATTAGTTCGGTTAAAGGGATGATAGGTTTTTTTGGACGAAACTATGGATTAAGGTTTTCGTATTAATAGGATGAAATTTTTCAAGGACGATCCAAGTTGTATAGTCAATGTATTTCTAATTTCGATCGAATTCCTATAAAAATTGTAAATTTATCATTAAAACAGCCAAATAGCAGCAAAACGTTAACCAGCAATAAAGCGAACATCTACACACCAGTTTAAGAAAAAAATCTCGGTAGTAACTGCATAAATATTGATTTAAAGCTCATAAAGTACGTCCTTAGTTACCGACGAAGAAAATTCCATACCTAGTAGCTAAGGCCGAACTTGTGATTGACCATTTCCGATTTAGGTGGGTACGGTATTTTGAATTACGCTTGACAATAGGGCGTGCTCCCGCGAAAAGTGAGAGCATATGAAGAAAGAGCGCATTTTCTTTGTCAGATTTAATAAAATAGAAAAGTTATGAATGTGACCATGTGAGCTTCGAACACGAGTTTTCCTACTCCAAATCTGACGCATTTCCGACTGAGCTAAACAGCTTACTAGGAGAAGCTAACATTTGTTTAATCTATTTACCCTGATCGTCTACCCATGTTATTTGGGTGTCTATTTTATGGGTCTGAGAGAAATCATACAAAATATGTACCAACGTCAGGAACCTTTATGTCTCGTGCCAAAAAGGAAGAGTACAGTGGAAAGGAAGATTCTAAGAAGGAAGCCAACTTGCATAAAGTAAATAGTACAGAGTTCCTACAATGTACGCAAAATTTTGCCTACTGTAAATAAGCGATATTCACAAAGGAATCTTGTCTAATTCAAGTAGGCATTAATTGAAATAAGCAGATTGTACATTACACCGGAATGTTATGTTGCTATTCGAGTTAAATATGGCTTGTGGTGCTATGAAGAATCTTGTTCAAGATGAGGTTACGTCTCATGCTAGTTTTAACAACTGAAACTAAGTTAATGATGTAATAATGACGCTCAAGTCTCGTGGCTGGTAGTTCGTATATCTGTTTCCAAGTACAATACAGTGAAAGAGACTCAATATATACATCTCACGCGTAAATCTCGCACTTTCGAATATGCGTCCCAAGAAAATATTCCAGTGCCCGTTCTTATTCTCCGCCTGGCTTAATGTAGGTGGAATATTTAATATTATGTCAGCCAGTCCTACAGGGGCAGAGCGCCAGAAGCTGCCCAAAAGCTCGTTAAATTCTGATGCTTCCCTTGGTTAAGACTTGGTGTCGTTTCCAGGGCAATGTCACAAACATAGCGTTCGCTGGCTAGCAGTTAGCCGTCCTCGATTCTAAGAGCGAAAATAGAAACAGCGATATGAAACGAGTACGAAGGAACGTTCATCCGTGATATCAAACTTTCTCAGACCGTTAGCTTTGGACACCTAACACTTTTAAGGCTTAATCCCCGCCGTGAAACAGGGGAGAATAGTCCAAAGACCATAATGGCAATATAGTTTAAGTCCTGCTTACCACTAAATCAACAACAATAACTAATGCATCGTTAACTCGTTCAATATGATTCACAAAGTACAATTTACACGAAAGATTTCAGATAAAACAATTAAAGACACTTTAGGGTTTTGAATGCTAAAATCTGAACAAATATCGGAAAAGTAAACTCGGAAGTTATTGCGATCTCTTGCAAAACGTGATTAGCTAAACGCAAAGCAATAAAGAGGGCAGCCTCTACTCTCATAACTTTCGAAGTGAAAGAACAGACTTCGCACACAATGTCGTAACTGAATCAGAAGCACATCCCTTATTTGTCGGAATCAATTGCCACCGGCCTTAATTTTTCATCGGCATTCCGGAAACAACAGAACAAGTTTCTTTCTGGAATAGAAGAAACAACGAAAATGCAACATCCCCAGAACTCCGCCAGACCAGATTAATTTACTTTAAAGACACGTAAAATTACAACAAAAGATTAGGCTGATGAAATTACCGGGCGGAATGTTGAAATTGTAAGGCGGGTATAAAAGCTGTACAAAATTCCAACTTGTTACGAACTAAATGGACAAATACTACATCACCGACTCCTACGTCAAACTGAGGCAGATAAATACCAAATTCAACAACAGAGATTGAGTTGGGTTCCGTCATACAGGGAAATTCAGGTCTCTAATCAAATATTTAAAGTTCGAATCTACTCACAGTAAAAGGAGCCAAGGGGCTTGATGACTGACAATAACGTCTCATGGCTTCTCGGATATGATGCGGTTGAATGGCATTGCTAATTAAGTCAACCCCAAAAGGAGATCCCTGTAGAGAAAATAAAGAAAAGATGTTCTACTTCGCAAACAAGCGACGTCCATGAATGTGGCGAACTAGACGTCCGTAAAATGAAGACACCATAGGATACACAAAACAGTAATCTTTGGAGAAAAGGTCACAAGCTCTTTAACTCCTAAAATTTCTTTCCGCAAGAAGTGAGAGAAAAAATATTTAGGACGACCATAATTTGTGGATATGTAACCTTGACTTCCTTGCTTTGTTTGGTAACTAGTAATGTCGGTATAGTTTGCAGGATTGCTTATCCACTTGTGAAAAAAACGGGTGTATGAATGCGACAGAGAAGCACTCCTCCAACACATTTTCATTTATAAAAATAAGGACCCTCAAGTGTTTTCCATTCTGTGAATACGTCAATTTCAAGCTATCAAAATATCCGGATTCTTAACACTGAGTTATCTGAAAATAGAACGATCTCAGATGGTAAAATAAATAACTATTCGGACGAACCCTAGTTGAAAGCATTTATAGTCGTTATAGTCGCAAGGTGTGAAAAATTTCGAAGCTTAATAGAACAAGCTAACCTTTGTTTTCTTTTTCTTTGTTTTCGGTGGCTTAATTAAGCCGGATGAAGCCAGTGAGGCTGTACCGAGTGACGAAGCAAGGCCTCCCTGTACCGGAGAGATGAGACTTGTTGTCGCCGTCGTAGTAGTAAGAGAAGTAGTGCTTGTGGATGTACTAGAACTGTTTGTGGTATCCCCAGATGATTGACCAGAGCTAGTGCTACTGGACGCTGTCTGATCCGCTGAAGTTGACGTCGAAAGACATTTTGATAACTCGGATTGAGGATTCAATGACGATGGAGTCGCTGACGCTACAAGGCCAATTTTCTCTTGATCTTCTTTAACTAGCAGGGCCAAGTCAACGATCTAAAAACAAAAGAAAAGTGGTTTAACTTTGGACTGAAACGGATGGCTATTTTGGACTCGACTTCTTAACAATTAGAACCCTGCTTATTCAAAATACTGCTTCAATTCAAAACATCACGGAAATGTTTTTAACAAATCCCGTTTAGACATTAACTCTCTCGAAAAAAAATCAAACAAATGATTTTCACAATGGCATTATCCACCAAATCTATGTAACGTCTTTTCCATTGCAAATGGATGATGTGTAGGCAATTCAAATAATGAACTATCGACAGGGAACGGTACTTAAGTTTCTCGTCCATTTGGTCTGGCCACAAATAATGCCCGTTTTAATATAAGATAATGATGATGATGATAATAATAATAATAATAATAATAATAATAATTCCCAAGAGGGATGACAACGTAATTTTGGAATATGATGACTAAACACATTTTCAAAATGATCAAGGAACTGATTAGCTGTAAGTGTTGATTATAAAATGTCTTCAGTGACATTCACAAAGCATTTTATATAATTCCAGAAGTTCTTCGTTATTACACAATCCTGATCACTGATATAGGAAGCTGAGGGCGAAGCATTTGATAACTTCCTGCGCAGCTGATGGGCAACATATTGGTTTGAAGTGATGTCTCGTGTAATTGATTTTTTTCAACTGTGTTAACTCCTTTTTCAATTGCGCCTTTGAGAGAATATTGCATTTTTCTGAGAGCATGTACTGAAGAAGCAGAGGAATCAATCTTTTCAAAATTTGAAGCAAAGAAAATTGTAAATTGTACCATTAAATCGAGAAATAGTTTCATCCAAATCACACAGAGCTATCGAAGAGATTGGCAATTCTGATTTTAAGATCAAATAAATCCAAGTCTTTAGATGTTTTGAAATCTTGACACCAAGTTTGAAAACTGGACTTACGTCTATGGAAGTAGCAATTGTCTCATCCTCATCAAATGTTTGCTGATTGGGAAGAAGCAAATCATTATTTAACCCTTTCTGTTTACTGGAGCGTTGATGGGCTTTGAGTCCACACAAATCTTACAAGGTTTACCACAGAAACATTTTGACATTGGTAGTATTTGACAGACAGACCTCCAAAAAAATTAGGTGGGTCATATCTTGTATTGTCTGGGTCATATGCAACTCAGACCGAGTAAAAATCTTCCCTTCGCAGTGCCATTGACGTCAACCAAGAGAAACAAGATTTAATCCACAATAACTGCAAACCACAAAAGTGATAACTAAGAACAAAAATGCAATTACCCCAAATAATTATGCTTAATGTATGTTATTAAATAATACAAGACTGACTCACGGCTGGTAGAAACAGTGAAACATCAGTGATGGTGATGACAATAATGAAGGTGATGATGGTCATTATGATGACAATGACAATGATGATGGTAATAATGATAATGATGATGATGACCATGACGATAATATGATGATGTTTATGATGACCACGATGATAATGATGATGGTATGGTGTCAAATATGTTGGGAAACTGTCCATTTGTTGTCAGTTGTATAGGTAAACCGAGTAAGTAGTTTTCACCCACACCTCAGATCTCTCTAACAAGTTACATAGTCCTACCTGTCCAACAGTTTCATAAGCCAAATAGCTTAAAATTTCGACTACTGCTCCACTGGGTTTGACATCAATCAACGTGTTAACATCTAACCAGTCTTTGAACTTACCAACCTTTTTGTCTTCAAAAAAGGAGAAAATGATCACGATCTGCATTCATGTACAAACTCAAGGACATCTAAAAGGTCTCAAGATTACTCAGTATGCTACACTACTCTTGTCAATTTGACAGTTCTGTTTCCTGTTTAGTAATGAGTTTTACAAATTTATTACCATATAAATACATACATCACATCATAACATGAATGGTGTCTATGAATATTGGCAACAGGTAATGACACTATGGATCTCAAACATCTGTCTACGTTTGAGGTGCTATAACTTGGACTACTAATATCATCCAAGGAAACAAAAGAAGCAATTTGTGAATAGTCTTAACTACCAATATGTGTTTCTTACTAAACATGGAAAATAAGCAACCTAATTACAGTAAGTCATTTAAACAAGGCCTTGTAGAAAAAACTGGGCAGGTATACAGATATGAATGCATAGAAGAGAGACTTAATGTTTTTGCCCAAACTGTTTGGTTTTTCTTTTGTTTGATTTAAACCAGTTTGGACTTAAAGAAAGGGTACTGAAAAATAAGTTTCAGGGTTTAAATGATAATACAGAAACAAAACGTACTAATAACCTGACTTCCTGTGCTTTCCTATGAGGAAAATGTGTACGCAATGGAGATATTCGTTTTCAATTTTCTCAGTCTCTTATTTGAGAGTAGAGACATTAAATTCATAATATTGCTAGACTGGGTAGTTCGTTCAACAAAAGTGGCAATTAACCCATTTAACGTCCATTGATCCGTTTTGCGTAGTCTACCTACTGCCCAAGATATTAACAATAAAGACTTGCAATTCATAACAACCTTCAAAACTTGTCCGGTGGAGTGTGCAGTTACCATTAATATTGAAATAGTCAAAGAGCTGACAAACATACATCTTTACTGAGGTATTTATCTCCAAGCAAATTAAGATTATTTCACATCCAAAAACATAGGAACCACAAATAGCTATTCGCAAATGTATGTGTGTATGTACAAAAAGTAATCTGCATTAGGGTAGTTGGGTTGGAAGGGTAGTGGTTAAAGTCTACCAAGCTTCTTGTTAAGCTATGACTTATATCATATAGTTCAAACTCTAAATTACTTACTGAAATTAGCTTGTCTTGCTTCAACATACTCCAGATATGCTTGGTTATCTAAGCTCCTGGACAATCTCTCTGCTCGCTGTGAAAATGACAATTCAGACTTCGGCCGGCTCAACAATGAAATGTGGATAATAATAAATAAAGAACCAAAAATAAAAAACACTTGGCTGGTTGACTCACAAATTGGTAAACATACGAGGAAGCTATAGCGGTACTATTTAGACCAAAGCCTGTTTCCAAACATTGAAGCTAAAAACAATAACAGTTATTAATAACACTAGCAAAGCTATCAGGCAATTTTATTTACTAGTGAAATAGTCTATGCAGGCTTAGTAGGGCATTTAAGACCGGTTACTGCGCAATGCATCTAACCATCTGTGGACTTACAGAGCAAAACTGAATAATACATTAAATACAAGAACCTGCCAGATGTTATATATCTTGCATCCAAAGATATGCTTACTTGGTAGGTCCAAACTGCAACCAGATGGCACAAGAAAGAAGAAAGTGGGGGTATCATGTCTAGGCCTTTGTCCAGGAATGGACAGACAATGCCTGCCCATGATGATTAATACCACAACAAAATATAGTACCATGGGAGGCTCACCAGATATTATAATGCTCAAAATTTTTTACTACAAGAGATGTTATAAAATCCTAAAGTATGAAATAGAATCACTTCCACATACACCAAATTTATGAAAACACAAGCATTTAACAATACTACAATATACAAACCAGCTGCCACAAATCCCAGAATTACCAATTTTTTGACATTTCTAAGACAAATTGGGACCTTTTAGCTCAAAGTCATATGTTTGAAGCTAAACTGTAAGAAAACCCTTAGGCCATGTGCTGCACAGACCTTCTGAAAAAACTTGACTATTTTTTGCAGTCATTGCACTTATGGTTAGTTTACCTTTAAGTAAATATCAAACACAGTATGCCAACATCATCAGCTACTAAGGCTGTAGCACAAGAAAATGAATATGCATGTAAAAACAAATGATTTTCAATCAATTAAATAACAGACGTTACCTCCAGTCTTTCCTGTTTCACCTCATCAGCATAGCCTTCCTTGTTGAATAAAGCAATCAATTCACCTGAAGAGAATGACAAAATGCAAACATTGTGCATTAATTGCATGACATTGTTCTGACAAGGAGCACACAAAAAAATTCTAGACTTCTATTTTTGTGAGTACAATGGCATATATTTATTCTCACAAATACAAAACAGATTTAGATTAACACTTGCCATACATCATAAATGGTTACTTTTTCTTCAAAACCATGACAGATTGTGATCATATACTATTAATACAGAGATGATTCAGAGAAGCTACCATAGTGAATCAGATATGGATGAAACTAAAATAACTCCAGTGAGACAAAATACATAAGCAATACTTACAAAGAAACCAATGAATGTTAATAGCTATGTCAGCATTAATAGATTATCAAGTACTTTTCTTAAGACAGTTACCTGTATTGTCAATAGAACTTATAAAATCGAATGCTAGTTTCAGTCTCTTATTGTCACTCTTTTGTTCTCCTGCAAAATAAATCAAATTAGACCAACAAATGAATGAACAATTTGATGTAATGAGGGATAAAATGACAGAAGCATTTGGTTTAGTTGTCAGAGCAGACAGCATCTTTTTACTCATTGAAGTCAATTTTTACCATCGTCTTTTCAGTTGTTTACTACGAGTTAAAAAACACTTTTAATTAAAAAATGTCTGAGTTTTCTTGCTAACTAGGAGGATTAATGTGCAACAAATTACGTGAGTCAAAGCAAATCCACCAACAAGCCTTCAAATTTGGCAAAACAATTATTAGGCATTCTTTTGGTCATTAGCCCTTGTTCAAACACTTGGTTCAGCATAAGTTCAAATGAATGGAAGTATTAACAAATTTTACATACAGACTATGTATTTGGATAATTCCATTCAACTCTGAACTCAGTGACTGCATTTGTTGCATGTTCCCTCAGTGGTGCTCATGCAGGTTTGAAGTCTTAACAGGAAGAAGCAAAATTTTAAACTATATTGGATTCTAGACCTTCCTATTAAGAGTAACATTTAAATAAAACTTTTGAGGCCAAGTTAGCTGCACTATCTTGTCTTGGTAATGAAAATCAACCCTGACAGAAGATCATAAAATTTGCAATCCATTGGGTTTACACAATTTTGTTTCAAGAACAGTACTATAACAGAATCTCAAAAACAAGCCCAAGTTACATGAATTTAAACATAAAATACAACAAACTCTAACTGCATGTAATGAACAACAATCTAGTTAGCTTCACTAACGTAATCAGTTTTCTCAAGAAAAAATATTGTAAAATAGTATAGAGCACATGTCAAATCCAGCTAGAAATACATGGCAAAATCAATAGGTATATCCTAAAACATTAAACAATAAAAAAGGATACAAAAATTGCCTACCTAACACGTCCAACGACTCATCCTCATCGGGATTTGTTGGCTTAACTGTTTTGCTTTTCATATCTTTAAAAGCCAGGTATCTGATCACTCGCCTAAGTTTTTCCTTCATGGACGACAAAACGTTATATCAGAAGACATAGCGAAATAACCATTTCATCTTGTAGAACTTACTGGAAACATACAATAACTATATATGACTGTGCACAAGTAATGCCAACTGACTACATAAAATAACATTAATCAAAATTATTTAAAGTTTGGCATCATTTTACCTTTTCTACTATTAAAAATATATATCATCCTTGCCTGGATACTTTTATTCAAAAATGTGTGAATTTGTGACTCAACTTAAGGATGTTTGTGAATTGACCTTTTAGTCACACAATGACTTTCTTTATCTGCAAAAATGTCAAAAGTAACATTCTACAGCAGGTCTTGGGTTGCCTTTGATATCGTCAAGAATGAAATATCAAAGGCGTGGTAGCAAAATATTGGATAGGAAACTTACCTAAATGTCAAAAAGCACAGAATAATGTATATGTTTAGTATTATATATTCAATACCAAGTAAATGACGTAAAAATTCAAGTTGTATTTTATTGCAAAATGAATCACTATTACCTTATTTCGTCGCATCAGGAACAGTATGTCATCAATGCTAATGAATCTACCTCCCCTCATATTTGTTACTTCTGCAGCCTGAACCAGCTAAATTTTGGTGAAAAATAGACAACGATACTCTTTGCAAGATACAAAATATACAAATGAAAAAATATGTCAGTAAAATTGCAAAGTTCACAAAGTCCTTGATGATGACATTGCAAATGTGCAGCATTCAATCAGTTTCCTCTGCATCGAAACTCAATGCAATTTTCGCTGTTGCCTTGTCTCTTCACTTCAGTACAAGTTTGTATGTGTGCAAAATAAACTCAAGCAAAATAGTAATACTAGAGAATATAAGTTTCTAAAACTTGGAATCTGTCTCTCGTGTTTTAACAGGGTTGCCACTGTATGAAAGCCAGATATACCTACAGCGCATGCGTTTTCTCCCTACTTTCCCCCTACGCATTTTTCCTCAATTATCCCTACAAATCCCTACAATTTCGGAATTATACCCACGAAAACAACCCACATAATGACAAAAAAAACTCAATCCGCTTTGCAACCTGTCTATTTTAATGAAGCTGTTATAACTTTAGAATGATATAATATAATATTATGATGCAAGTAGCAGTTTAAAAAATATAAACCAAAGAAAAGGCAATCAATCTACCCAATTAACACAACAAAAAGGGAAAGTTGCTTCAGGTAAATAGTCAGTCAAACTGTTCAATGTTCTCAACGTCTTCCCGGTCATTATTATTGT
>JANTCA010018839.1:7062-24503 GCA_024741275.1 Chironex yamaguchii
GTGTGTATTCTCTAGTGGGTGGGGTGGAAGAGGCTAGGATGAGTTTGAGACTCTAAATGTAGGCAGTGGCGTAGCGGTACTTTCATTAGTGTGTATTCTCTAGTGGGTGGGGTGGAAGAGGCTAGGATGAGTTTGAGACTCTAAATGTAGGCAGTGGCGTAGCGGGACTTTCATTAGTGTGTATTCTCTAGTGGGTGGGGTGGAAGAGGCTAGGATGAGTTTGAGACTCTAAATGTAGGCAGTGGCGTAGCGGGACTTTCATTAGTGTGTATTCTCTAGTGGGTGGGGTGGAAGAGGCTAGGATGAGTTTGAGAGTCTGCGACTACGGAATGGGGTATGTAGCAAGATTCGCTACATATTCCTGACATATCCCTATTCAAAAAAGAACGGTTTTTCAGCAGTCTCCAATTTCTCTCAGCTTCTTCCTGCCTCACATGGTAAACACTGTTTAATTCAATTTATTTAGTAAATAAATGTCTGTAAACTGAGTCTTAGGCTTGTTTTGTCTGTGTTTGGGAAGATATAATTATGAGGAGTACGATTGCAAATTTACTATCATAAAATGCAGCAGGGACTACTTTACAACAGAAATCTTAATTTGGTTCATAATTAGAAGTTTTCCCTGCGAAAAATTCCAGGTTATTTCTTGAATACCTTGAATACCCTGACGCTACAACATTGCCAGGCATGCCATGACAAACTGGCTTGGAAGTGGTTCAGACACAGTTAAGAGGAACACGAAAGTCCCTGCAGATCAGCGAGGCTATTTTGAATCAGTTTTGAACAGCATGTGCGTGAAAAAGTTGAAGAAAGAAGGTGTGCGAAGTTAGAGTTGTCATAATCAACTTACAGACAATTATAAACAAGACTGTTCGGCAGCCTGTTATGAGGCTGGGAGTTGAAAATTTTCAGCTTATTTTCCAATTGTTTCACTTGCAAGTCGGGCATATCATGTAAAAAAATCTCCACTCTAATTGGTTAAGTTGAGTAGAAAGGGATTGACCGCTTATTTCGTGATGTTGATCCATATCAAAAGGAAACGGCAATGGCCATCTCCTTTGCAGAATTTCTCGCATTTTCCAATGAAACAAAATTCTTTGCAAACACAAAGATTAATGGCTGACTTGTGACAGAAGTTAATGGGAAATACTGGAAAAAATTCTTAAAAATTGCAGAGAGTTCGATGAAATTTCAACTTTAAAATTTATGATTAATGAGTAAACATGTATTCGAGACAAATAGCATTATAACTGAAAAATACGATTTCCCTAAAATCCCTGGGTATTCACTGAATACCTTGCATACCCGGATGCTATGCCACTGCATCTAGGTTCCTTTTAAAGCGGTTCCTTATAAATAAAGTGTGTAGCGTTAGACCGAAACTTTGACTTCGCAAAATCATTTGCCAAAGTTTTACCTTTGATGTTTTAAACCCATCCGTATAGGTTGGTACTATAGGGTGATTCGGAATGATATAGTCAGCTTAGGGATCGTTCACAAATGACGTCAACCACTTACAGGGGGAGGGGGTACCTAAATGTTGACAGAAGTTGACAATATTTTGGGGAGGGGGGTGAGAGGAGGATGAAAGTTGACACAAAATCGGTACCTTCGAAAAAAATCTTGCCTCGGTCGAACGCTATCGTGCATATGACTAAAATGTGGTAAATTTGCGGTGGCGAGTATAATTTTAGACTTACCCTTGCGAGTTTTCTCATCTGGTCCACACTAAATAGAGAATTGTAGTCCCGTTCTGCAATTCGAGTAAGCTCGTGAACAAACTTTTTAATCTAAAGAAATAAAAAAGGCTTCTACGGTGGTAATTTGTGTGATTCCATAATCAGTTTCGTGATAAGGACAGAAAATGTATTGTAGGCCATCTAAAATCAGGCAGGATTTCTTAATCACGCATCATAATATCTGTAAATCCTGGAAGGTGACAAATTGACCAATATATTTACCAGCATTGGAATCAGTCAGTTGGAGTTGTATACATTATACTACAGACACAGGAAGCATTGAAATCAGGCCATATTGCGCCTGTATACAGGGAACCCCAGACCATTCCAGTTAATAAGAAATAAGAGAGGCATTGGACAATTTACCTGTTTTCTCTTGCTCATACCAGAACCATTCAATGATCGGTTAAAGTCTAAGAATCCCAGACCATCACTGTAGATATCGATCATACTACGATTGGGAATTAAAGACGAGGTTTTAAAAGACAACCGAAAAATTTTAATGGTCACAACGTATATCGCACTTTATGACTGGACGATGAAGTTAATTTCTCGTACCCATGAGCAAATCCTTACAAAGACATGCATACGTACTGCGGCTTTACTGGATAACATTTGTGCATTTCTGTGTGGCAGAGCCTCAGCAAGAGGCAAAAATCTACATGAAATATAAATCACGCATCCTCTAGCCAATGGACCTTTACAGAAGTTACGCTCATCAAACAGCATTTGAATAGTTTGGATTCCTCAACCTTCTGGACGTTTTCAAAGTAACTTCCTACTCTTCCACGTTGTGGGAAATACTACTCCTTTCGCATCGGGTAACTGAAATCTTCCTTTGCTCTGTTGGTGAACTTGCATTCCTAATGACCTTGACGAACAGGATCCGGTTATTCTATCAGTAACTTTAAAGTTAATGTTATTGTACATACTTTTAAAATACTATGCTTACTGATCCAAGTTAGATACCGGTAAAAACAGATATTGAATTTAGCAAACATCTCACGTCATATTTAAACAAATTGTATAAGCTGAAGAGCCAGGTTTCTTACATACGACTACAGTTTCAGTATGACAGACAAGTATATGTTTAAACTTGTTTAAACTTGGATAGTATAATACCTGTGCTTCATGACTTCTATGACATCCTCAGCATCCTTTGCAGTGACAGTTTCTCTTAGTTCAACTTTTGCTCTTGCCTTTAAAAATTTTGGAAAGTAAAAGGCCCTTGAGAACTAAAACGTTTATTAAAGATTTTAGATAGTAAAAACCAGAGCAAAGCTAGAAGCAATCGACGTGCACTATACTTATTAAGCTTGTTTAATTTCGAGTTTCTATCTCTTCCCTTGTGAACGGAACATTCCCTCTCCTCTTCCTGCCCTTCGTCCTTTTTTTCTGGGGGGGGGGGGGGGGATGGGGGTGTTCTCTTCTCTACCTCGTATTCTTCCCTGCACTCCTCTTTTTCCTTTCTTCGTCATCTGTTTGTTTTTTGATTTTCATGTTTGTTCATGTATGTGACTTTAACAATCGTGTTTGTGGTACAAAACATGGAAACCTGGAACAAAAATGGATCGATCTCCTTGAAAATTTGCGACAATGCGCTGAAAGCATATTTAACAGTTATTTCTTCTGACACACCAGTGTATGAATCCTCAGGAAGGAATTATGATTACCGTATTATCAGAAACATGGATCAGATCAAGCCAATCATAAACAAGAAAGGAAAAAAACAAAGTGAAAATGAAGAAATAAAGCACTTTTAGAGGACTCCAAGTTAAAAAACGAACTCTTTCTGCCTACTGCTTTTCCTGATTAAATGTAGACAGACTCCAATACACGACGGAAGGACTATCTAACTATCCCAATTATTCGAAACGTTTCGTCCTTATACATTTTGGCACATTCTCAGTTCTCTAGTAAATGTTGGCCAATGGCAGAACTGCATGTTTTGACTTTCCATCAAATACTCAGTGTACTCAAAATTTATATACAGGCCACTCAAATCATATTGAGAATGGTAAAAAACCCTTTTCTCCTGAAAGTTACCTTTTACCTTTGTATTCAAACTGGTATTGGAAGCAAACATAAGCGAAACGCCCTACCGTGGAGTGTTGTTCGCAAATGGGGCAAACAGGGTTCAGTAGAGTAGATATTACATACCTCTCCGAGTCTTATTAAAGATTCAAGTTGCCTTGTTGTAATCGGTATAGTGCTTGCTCCTTGGTGCTGCCTTCGGAGCTGAAGATAGAAGTCCTGTGTTGACATTGTAAAAATAGTAATGTGTTATATTATAGTCAGATACTTGTACAGAGTAGAAACCGCTCATTTCAGTCAACTTAATTTAAAGTGCAGTGTCCAAGCATTATATATGGAACTACCAACTCAAGTTCATCGTCATTTTCAAAATGACAAAATCTGATTTAAAAATTGTCCTCTCGCTCTATTTTCTGGCGCTTCTTTAGCCCTTGTAATCGCGGGAACGTCCAAGGTTTACGGTACAATTAATTTGTTAAGCTTTCAGAAGAATTATAATCAATTTATCGAACAGAAAGGTGCTGAAAATGTGCTTAAGATGTACAGTCATTTACTAATACTAAGCACATTTTGTCTCTCCGGAAACGTGTTTTGGTAGCTCATTACCCTGTGAGTCATAGTGCACTAATAGCATGTTACTCAAAGCTTTTAGTTGCACAATACAATTTAATACATTAAATAATTCAATAAAAAACTCGTTCCAACTTTAAAAAAAACTTTTAAAAAATAAGAATGTGTATATACGATAAAACACCTTTCAAAAGCTGTTGTAGGAACATTACCTGAAATAGCTGCACTGCTTCTGAGGACAGTAAAGGTGATACGTACTTCCTTGCATATGTAATATACTGGAAATAATAAACAAGTTACAAAAGTAGTAAACAAGTGGTTCATACCTTTAAGCATGGGTGCCCCCTAGTGATCATTCAAGATACAAACAATGTAGCATAAGCTTCTTGCACATCATTAACCACATTCCCATCAGGTAAAGGCAGCAATGTGGTGGAAGGGAAGGACATGCCTAATATTACATAATACGTAACTGAAATAACGAGGAAGCTGGAAAAGCACAGGACCAAATTTTTCTCATTTCCTTCTGTTGATTTACTTGTCTAAAACATGTACAAAAGTGCATTAGGACTGTCTTGGTAATTCAATTTTTCAGAATGGAAAGAATGACAGACAACGATACGTATAGAAACTACAAGACCTTTCAGCATACCAATGTAAAACATGCGTGAAGCTCATATTAGTACATGTTAAAATTTGAATGCAGTCTGTCCCACCGACATAAAATGGGTCTTTATGTTAACAGTTCCAAAACAGTATTTGCCGCTTGACTGTGGCATGAGCATGACGGTAGCATAATAACATTCAAGAAAGATAACAGAAATGCAAATATGACAAGCTGAAGTGACACTGTAATGCAAAGCGAAAGTGTAACACATGTTTCCTGCAGCCTAGAAGCAATCCTTGAAATTGCCTCTGTTAGAAAAGCCCAAGATTTCGGGTACGGTTGCTAGCAATCAACTTCCTTCTCGCCCAGCTGTCCTTCTACAATCATTGCCGAAAGTCCTTAGTAGTCACAAAAACATTGTTAGGACATAAATGTCTTGAGAAGCTCTGAAGGTTTGCCTCTTTCACCCAATAATAATGTCGTCTGACGGAAGACAGCTGCAAAATCGTTAGTACTATAAGCTATGAGCATCAGTGCAATCCCTAATGCTCACAAATCAACATTGTTACCAGAGGAGAGAAGGCTTAATATGCTATACCATGTTAAAACAACAAAGGGGTACGAAGACATTTTGCAATCATTGCAAGTACTGCCCAGTACGTTTGCAGGTTACAATAGTACCTCGAAAGTTCTACCGCTTGCTCTTTATCGATTTTGCAGTAATAACAGCCAATATGGTATTCCAAACCCCTACGTCAGTTTAAGTGATTTTGTTCACTTAAATTATACTCACATAAGAAAGTAGGTTATAAAATGCCAAAACCGAATTCATATCGTACCTTACGTAGTAGCTGAGCTGGAATTGTATCAATGCACTCACCAAGTCTAACCTGTCGTAAACCGGCAAAGACAACAAAAGCCATTATAGAGTCACAGAATACAAAAAATAATAATAATACAACGAGCATGAAAATACGTCTTAATCTGCCGGGCAAAAGCTGCAATGATTTAGTTACTCAAACGTGAAGCAAATATTACCCTTATCTTTATAATTCTCCTTGAAATCCCTTTTAGTCTAGTCATAACTGAATGCGTATCCATCATAACACGTTCTATTACGTTGATATGGGAAATATTTAAAAATTGCTTCAAACGTGTACTCGGAGACCCTATGTTATTTACAGACGCTCCACGATTTCGCAAGTGGTCATTTTTTGTAAGAAAAATGTTAATTAGAAATACTCTTAAATCTACATCGCAAACTCAAAATCATGCGTGCAGCAGATCAGATGAGATGATCTCAATTCTGCCATGTCAGGGCTTGTATTCAAAAATCAGCAAGTTAGTGACTAAATAACAGTCAACTAATTTGGAGACTTGCCTTTAGCCTTTCACTGAGAGATCTTGGATCTTCCTCAGATTCATTTGCATCCTCGTCCGCTGCATTGCTTTTCCTCTAAAAGAAGTAGTAAAAAAACACGGCTTAACGATCACTTTGCCAGAAAACATGATGACGTGAAAATTATTCAATCTGTGTTAGTATATAGCTTTTCGATAAAAGCAGAGTGCCATTACATATATATGAAGTTACATACCTGAGATGACCACGTGATATCTTCGTTAGTTTCCCTCAGCTGCGTGCTGAAAATTGAAAATACTAAAATATTAAAAAAGATCTCACAAGCAAAAATGACAGGAGCTTCATTAAACAAAAAGGCATTTTTATTGATTGGGTATCTGTCTTTCAGGGTTCCATCGGGGACTCAATTGATGCCTTTGTAAAGAAAAACAGAATATTCCCAATCTGTGCGGAATCATAAATTATAACATTATCCAAACTACACACCGCTCTCCTACATCTCGACAATATAAAACACAACAAATAGCCTAATACGATATTCAGTGGTTTGTATTCTAACTGCAACGTCTACTTTGAGTGCATTTCTTCTTCTAGCTCGACAAACCAATCTCTTGTGGGAACGTATACTACGCATCATATAGAAGTACGAGTAACATCAACTTAGCAACCGTAATTTTAATGTCATAAGCACTTGAAGGAGAAGAAACTAATGAATTGAAGATAAAAACCAAAAGTAATAAACTTAAAGGATTACTTTGACATTTTGGGTGTGGAAACCAACAAAAGTACATGAAACTGGCACTTATCAACTCGAGTTATTCAGAAACGTCCAACACACGATTAAAAATGGTCCTTTGCTAACAAGCTGGGATTAGATACAAATAATTTTTAAACTAGTTAGCAAGCTAACGTAAACGGTGTACTACAGTCGAAAACGCACAATGGTTTGCATCAGGACCAATTGATTGGAGCTGTGCCAAACTGTAACATTTACCTTTCTTTTCCAGTGTGAAGTGCCATGACATGCTCTGAGAGTACACTATCTAGTTTCTACCAATCAAAGAGAAAGAAAAACAAGAGAGAGTCAAAATTGTAATACATCATACAATCTCCCGCTGGCCCGACGATAACAGAGAATAGTGGGAGGCAAGTAAAAGAGGAATGGTGTATGATGGAAAGTTCGGACAGGAAGTCGACCAAAAGTTCATACATCATGTCACTCGATAGTTACTGAGTAATTACTGTATCAACATTTTCCAGTGTTTCTGCAGAGACATATTTTATATTGTCTATATTCAGTAATGGTATCTGTCATACAAGGCCGAGAAAGGAAGAAAACTCTGTTAACTTGTAATAGAAATTGCCACAAGGGGCTCTCTGGCATTTGCGCCATACGTTGAATTTTCTGGCTTCCACCTTTGATAAGCATTCAGTTGGATCAGGAACAAAATCCAATTTACGGACGAGTCCTGCAAATCAAAGTCGTAATGTATCAGGACTATATTCAAATTTTCAAATGATCCACAACTCACCTCATCGGGATCGTCGAGAAGAATAAATACCTACAGAAAGATACAAAATAACACAGTAAACGATATACTCATACATATAGCGTATATAATAAATTACCTTTGCTGTTCAACAAAACAACTAATCCAGAACTTAAGAAAATTGTTTCTGCTTATTAATCAACTATCTTATTTACCCAACTGACAGAATTTGATGTACTTCGGAGCTACGTCAATAACCTATGCTTACCAAATCAAATCTTGATAGCAGGGCGCTGTTCATCCTGAAAATTAAGAAAAGTAGGGCACACTGCATTATAGTCTAATCGATATGATTTGTTTTACATAAGTTAAGGTTTACTGGTTACAAAGCGCAGGTTAAAGCACCAAGCTTAATAAAATGATTTAGCGGAGTTGGCTTTAACGATACCGCATAAATTTCTTCAATCTTTCTTTTTTTTTTTGTCAAAGGGTCTGATTCAGAAAATTTACCAATCAATATAAAGCTTGTTGAACTATGTAATACTAATTTATGCTCAACACGTGGAAATGAATTGTTTCAATTGCTGCGACTACAAAAATGGATTCAAAATCAAACTGGGTTGATTTGATTAGTTACTGTGAACCGTATATTTTAATTCATGCAACCAAACGCATCACTTTTGCACTTTTGCATTGCTGTTTCTGGCCAGTTTTCATGGCAAATTTAAGCTGAAAGTAAAGACAACTATTACCAGCATGAACTTTGCTTCTCATTTCGTGTTCTTTCTGTCCATTCTTTTCCGAAAATTTCAAAGACTCTGTACTGATTTTATTCAATTTCTACCGGTTTTCTACCGAATAGCAGTCAAAAAGCAGCCACAACGGTTTAAAAAACGTAAGAAATATCCATATGAACTCATCATAGTCAGTCTCAGCTCTTCATCAATTGGATGACACCGAAGGGCCAAAGGGCAGTGACAAAGCTGGGACGCAGACACAAAACTTGTGACTTACAATGCAAGTGCGCGCTCTAGAAAGTGAGCTGTCGGAACATCAGAGTGAGGGGTGGGGCCTTTTAATCTCGACCACTCTCTCGCTCAGCTGCTCAGCTCCGCTATCAACAAACCAAGCATCAAGCTAAATATCTATCAAATATTTGCCTCCTTGGTCAAGTCAGTGTACTTGATTTACTTTCCTCTTTATGACAATAATTTCAATAAATTAATTGACTACTGTTAAGTATCAGATTCAAAGGCAGTCTCAAGAAGGACTGCATTATTTGCTTTTACGATCCAACTGTTACACATAACTCCATTTATAGAAAACGTCTGCCGTTGATAGAAAAGGTTTTTAATCTTTATGGCAATTTACAACATACCTAAGGTTTTCCGCAACAGTTTTCGCTTTATTATAATGCCCACCAATTGGATTTGCAGCGGCAATGATAGACGTTCTGGCTGGCAGGCTTGATGAAGATACAAAAGGTGATGAGACAGGAATAAAATCACTCCAAGCTTACAAAACATGACAATCGTAACAAAGAAGTGTACAGTAAGTACATTCCAAAAGTCATGTCATTTGTTAATTCTTTAAACATATTTAGAGCAAATTAAGGTCTTAATATCCGTACAGCAATGGAAGCTGGTGTACGGCTTTACTTCGCTCCTTGTTCCACTTAAATACTGCAGTTGTCAAAGATATATTAATAGCAAAACGTAGTCTAGCAATAATTATAACAACCGGATTAATAGGAAGACACAAACGTGCCGTGAACATATCAAACTGTTTTTAACTCTTGTAAATACTTGAAATCTTCAGAGAAGTAATTTATTGTGCTCATTAGCAGAAATATAGAGAGTACGTTTCGACAATATATGAAGTAAAGACGTTTATCTAGTTTTAAGCTACAGGTTAATTAAATAGTGTTGTCACCCAAAAAAGATTTGCACCAACCAACAACGATTTCAATTGGGGTGAGCTATATCGCTCTGATTATAATAATTAATTAAAATTAAATAATTCCTTCCTTTAACAGTTGTCTTTAATCTAAAGATGTCTTTAATCTACCCTAAGATTTGGTGCAAAATATGATCAAATACTAGACGTGATAGCTGTAACATCTTGAAATCTTTCATGAAAGCTTGCAAAATAGAGCAGGTGACACACAAGCAAACAAGAATGACATTGTCAACCCTGTTATACCTGCAAACTAGTCCAGCCTTTGCAATACTTATACTCTGCTGTTCCTAAAATAAAAAACAAAGTGATTAGAAAAGTTACCTCCAGGGAATACAAAGATTTGGCACAAATCATAAGTTTATAGGTTAACGTGCTCCCCAATCATCAATAAGTTCCAAGGTCATCAACGGAGATGATTTAAATCATTAATGCTTGAGATGGAGAAGATTACTGTGAGTAAATGAGGCTCGATTGCAGACCTTAAAACGATTTCTTTACTAGTAATGGCCGTAATCCTCTCTAGAAATACTTAAATATTGTAATTCAAAGTTCAAATTCTAGTGATTTGGCAAAACCGGATTTGCCACACACTGTTCTTTAGACTACTCAAATATACAAGTACAATAATCCTCTTACCATGGCCTCAAGAAGTGCCTGATGCTGTTGTCCCATTTTATCGAATTCATCTATGCAGCAGCACCCTGAATAATTATATTGAAAAAATATCTTATTATCTCGTACACAGCGCTGTTAAGAGACTTTTTGTTGGCTGTGAATAATATAGTAGGGTACCTTTCACGGTATTGGGGTTGAAAGTTTTTTAATCGAAAATGGCAAACGCTAGGTTTTTCAAGCAAGAATACTTTCAGTATAGTAAAAACTATCAACTTACAATCTATCTCTTTTAATCTACGTTTAGGTAATAGCAACCTACAGCTATCAAGATGTCAGATCATTACAGCAGCATTTAAATCGAAAATCATAGTAAAAGATTTTAATATAAAATAAACATTGCGTTGAACTATAATACAAAGGACATGACAAAATGTAAACTGCAAATTATTAATCGGCTTCAAATTCAAAAAGCATTATTGTGTAATAAAACCTATCCAAAATTTATCACTAAAGTGATACATGATGCTTGCATCATTTTTCTACAATAAACTGGGACTAAATCAAAACACACCTTGGTCACCTAACACCAGAGCACCTGCCTCAAGTGCATAATCTGATGAACCACTTTCCTTCGACAGAGTAACCTTGATTAAAAAAGAAATCCTGCAAATACTTATTCATCTTAGTGGAAAACGCTCAACAATAGGCTTCTGTTTCCCATAAACGGGCTACGAACAGAGCGAATAAAAGCATCCTATAAAGTTGATTTTAGAGAGACAAACGATCCATCCACGAATTTTCGGACGTAAGAGCAAAGAGGCGAATTACTACAAAATATGGGCAGAACGGGCATGAAAATAGACTGAGAAAGACATAATACGTAATGCTAACAAAATTAACAGTAAAACTTGAAACAATTATAAGGAAGCCACATGTGTCAACAAGTGTAACAAGCGACAACAGGAAATTAACGGGGAACACTAGGATTAGCAGAAACAAAACAAAATCAAAAGGATGAAGGTGGATGTAAGTAGACGTCTACATTACGTTTGGGAAAGCGAATAGTTCGTGATACGAAAATGACTTGCTACTAGGTGGTTAGACTGGGGTAGTAGTTTTAAGGAGCGGTTTTCATAAATTGTAATGCATCAGCGACATGGGTCAATGCCGTTTACGTTTTATTGCATTTCTCGATTGCTTATGACTGACTGTGTTATCGTCACCCATCATTCACGACCACGAAAGTCAAACGTTTTTTACTTTGCCGCTGGCTTCCGACATTTCCCGACAAACATTCGCCGAAAAAAACAATAGATGAAGGATTTTTCGCACTGTTTTCCGTAAGTTTGATGAAAATGATGGTGTTATACTAACTTGACCCAATGAAATATCCCATACACTGCAACTTTTTTGTTGCACTGTATTAAATTGACTCCGACCATTTTGAGCTTGAAAAATTCTGCGCAAACAGAATCTTGACTTCCTACATTTTTCTTCTCGTACCTTTTGCTTTGCACAGGACGCTTTCTTTTCAATAAAAAATGTAATTATTGAACACAGATACCTTGTGAGTACTAATTCTTCTCAGGGAACCTCCTACACATACATAAAGGTATAAAATAACTTTCCAATTCCTGTTCAAACACCTCGTCCCACGGATTTGTCGGGGAAACTCTCGGACCGCAGGGAATGATCCATGATCACCGGGGACAATTGTCGTCCATCGGCAAATTTATATTAGCATGCCAGCTCGTGGCCTCATGAAAATAACTTCTCATTGCCTTCTCTTGGTATTGGTCGTTTCTTTGTTATACGATGGATTCAAGCCGATAACCTGAGTGCCAAACAGTCAGTACCAAACAGCTTTACACAAACCTGGCGAATGACCATTGTCACTTACATTGTGTATCAAGAACTATTGCGTGTAAGATTACTTTTCTCGAATGGAAGCCGATAGAGAAAGATACATAGTCCAGTGTGGCATAAAAGAGGCAATTTCAAAACAAATTAATCCCTTGTTTGAATAGAAGAAAATACACGTATCAAATTGTTGCTAGTTTCACACTACTGTTATCGGGAGTAATATGATGATCTATAGGACATAAAATTTTATTACCGTCAACCCTGATGTTGTTGTTGTGTTACCACAGACATATACTCCTCTTGGGGCTACATTGGCTAATGCTTGCAGCATCTACAGCAGAGAAGAATCGAGAAACGATGAAACTACCGATAACGTATATAGGGTTTCAAACATCCAAAAGACATTTTTGTCCTTGCCTTAACTGAACGTACTTTATATTTGTACAGAGAACGTCTCTGCAGATTTTCAATGTCTCAATCGTCAGTAACAGAACATAGCAACTCATATTGTCTACTGATATGAAGGACATATGGGTGTCCGCGTGGGTGGGGCAGGGAGAGGCAGTTGCCTCGCCCCTCTGAATATGCAAAGTTTGCAGAAAAAAATACATGGAGAATACAAATGAATAAAATGACATGAACGTTTCCCAACAGCTCATTCAATTCAAGCAGATTACTACTCTTGGAACGGGAACTGAAGCTGTCGAGGTTCTCTTTTGAAATTATCAATAACCCTATTCATTAGCTCGGTTTTGATCTTGATCATCCATAATTGATCTTAACCAGGCTTTCGCCCTGCGCATTCCGCTGAAGGATCTTACCACTATGCATGTTGTTGGAGGCAGTCAGTGCGATGAGGATAGCCTCGGGCACAGCAGGGAACAGAGTGGTCTGCTTCGGTAGCTTGATCACACCAGGGCAGTTGTCATCCAGCGGCTTAAACATGTGCACGTCATACCACGCCAGAGCTTTTTCCACCACCTTGTTAACAGACCACATGTAGCCTTTTGCGGGTAGGTGCCATGAATTAAGGAGAGCAAGAAGAGATGGAAATGCGTATTCACTGTAGAAAAATGATGCGAAAGCCGATGCAGAAGGTACAGCACGAATTTGTATGTAAACTCCTTCAGTACGATCTTGAAATGCATAGGCTGTAGTTCTAGTGCTTGTACAATGACATTTCCTTTAAGATTCTCCACCTGAGCTTATGTAATCGAGCTTCTCTGTTAGGTCAAGTAACGCCACCATTCTGCATCCCTGGGAGCAAAATTTATCCAAAGGAGGGATGACCACGCTCTCCGACCGGCGATATCGGGATAATATTGCTCGCCGCTGTATTTTCTCCTGCTGACGCTTATGGAAGGACAAACATGAGTAACGTAGGGTTGACAACTACTAAACAGCTTAGAGGGAGGAGATGCCACTTCGATGGCATGTATCATCAATGTAAAACCGTCCGTCTGGTAACTAGCAATCGCTGGGGATCCCGATTTCGCCCGGGATTGCCCTATACCGATCCCGATTAACAAGTGCCGGGATTCTACCAGCAAAAGCGATGTTTTACAACACACCGAAGTGACTTGATTTCAAAATACACAAAAAGCTTAACGTTACGTTTTAAGGTGAAGGGTAAATCTCATTAAAAATATTTCCAGTAACTTCTTCGGTCTTTCAATAAAAATTCCTATTGCTTACCGTTCGTAAGTGCTGTTTGAAAGTTTTACCACGTATCCAATAATTCAAAAACTCGTCCATTTACCAGCTTCAAAGCGTCAGGTTGAATGTCTATCCTGAAGGTATTTGGCTAATTAATTTGTACATTAGACACGCTTCAAAGGGACGCGAATGTTCTTTCTTCGCTGCTGTATCTCCTTAAACGCCTCCTCCAAGTGTTTACATATTACGCCCGGACTGCGGCAACATAAAACTTAAGGTTAATCAGAACTTTGCTTCTGTTCGTTTTTGGTCATCTAGGATCCAAATTTCGAGTTTAAAGATGCATATTTGTTTGAAATAAATCGTTTCTCATCATATGTATTTGTATTTGTCATACAGTAAGATATTACACTTCGTCTGTGGGCTCATAATCTTGCTGAGAATTGTTATTATCGAGCAGTTGGTTACAACAGCTTCACTCTGCCACTGCCACCAGATGACACGCTTTCAATCACTGATGGCAATCATTGATGCAGAATCTGATGCTGATGCGGAAAATAAGGAACAGGAGAGGATGACGAGGACTGAGCGATTGTCTAGTGTCCGGGGGTACTTACTTACATATGTTCAAATAGTAAAAAATTACATAAAAAAAACTTTGCTGCAACATTATGCATGTCATATACATACTGATAATCAGATATGAATATTTGCTTCTTACTGGGGACTTTTATCCCGCAAAATCCCCTTTATATCTACAGTACTAGTCCCGACCCCGATTCGGATTGAATAAACCACGATCCCTGTCCCGATGATTTCTGATCAATTGGAAAATAATAAGTACATGAAGTCAACAAAACATCCAGAGACTAAATATTCAATCGTGCAGTTAACTTTACTGGAAAATGAAAGAAAGTACCTGGCTCTTTCCAAGTCCTGGATCACCGACAACTAAAATATGAGGATCTCCTCGGATAGGTATGCAGTTCTAGAAAATGCGATAGGGGTATGAGAACCATAAAACCATGTATAATAATGTATGTTACTACTGTAATCGCTTTTAAAGACAAAATGCCTGTTCGATTAATGGCTTCCATCAGGATACTTAATGTACATAATGCACATTTCCTCTGCACGAAATGTGGCCCTGCATCAAGTGAGACATACAGGAATAGTTCAAAAATAGCAACAAACGAATGTTGTACCGAGAATTGAAGGCTACTGGTTACGCCGAAAAGATAACAATCAATTCATACCAAATAGATTAATATTTCTCCTTCGCACGACAGAATAAATCCAAAGTTCAGAGCTATAAAAGTTGAATTTGATAAGAAATAAAAATAGACGAAGCCAAACATACTTTATCATCAGCAAATCTCTGGTTACCTCCAAAAAGTGCGAGGATGAGACCAGCTTTGACAACCTTAGAAATGAAAATGACACAAAGCATCCTGCCAATGTAACAGACCTTAAATAGATTTTACAAGCATCTTAACGAGTATCTATGACACACAAATCTATAGCGATGGGCAAACATAAAATGTGTAAGGGCGGAAGTGTAGGTCTTAGTTCTAGGTAAATTATCAGTCAATTTATCTCTAAGTATTAACGTCAAAGGATCATATAATTGTACATTCGTAGATTGATGAACATAAAAAAATCTTCTTCTCAAGAAAAGGCGGACAAAATACTGAAGACCATCTAATTGATACAGTTTACAATTTAAGTTAGAAAGAAAACATTGTATGTTAACTGGAAAATTGATAGATTGCAAGGCTGCAAATACATCTAATGAGCTAATAGTCAATGTGAAAGCTTAACCACTGAGCATACTTGACATGGAAAAACACTAAATAAGAGGAAAATAAAAGCAAGTAATAAATTCTATAGAAACTCTAACAATAGATTTTGTTGCTTTTCGTCCTGATCCGCGTAATTATTTTAAAAATACCATCTTAAAAAGTCCTCAAGCAGAAATTGTCGCAACAGAGGAATGTTCATTGCTTATAAAGTGAGAATCTTTTCTCTTGGACGACCAGGATGGGATGCATGCAGAGAATCTGAGTTAGGGTGCCAAAAACATTTGCCACATACGTCGTTACTCGCAAAGAAAAGATTTAGCTGCAAAGTGCAAAAGAGAATGCATATAGTTTCGACCACTAAAAAAATTCTGACTACTGGGATACCTTATATCTGCGCTTTATTTAAACTCAAAATAAATGAACAAGAATTATTGCATAACTATGCGTTAATCAACATAGTGCAAATAATTGCTAACTTTGTGGCAATGGCAACTTGTCCTTTTTACTCATGAATACAAAGATAATTATAGAAGAGATCAATTTACACTTTAAGTAATAAATAATAAATATATCTTTATTGATAGATTTATACATTGATACCTCATGACCATAAATTGAAGGGCACAACGAGCTGTGGGATGATAAGAATTAGATTGTTAACAAGCATGGATCAACGTTGCAAGTTAAGAAAATGTGAAAAACCAGATTAACATTATTAGCAAAACAAACGGTAGATTTGTGCAAGAAGAGTATTTCTTACACATGTCTCTAAGTTAAGGGACCAATATCCTATGCGAATGACCATTCGTTTTAACAACTCACTTCGCAATCCTTTTCATAGCAGCCACTAAGATTGCATGCATCGCAGCTCAGTTACTAATCTTCGTTGTCTACAAATCTAACTTAAGTGACTTATTTCGATACAACATCGTGAACTATAAGACGATGGCATTCTTCAGGTGTTGAACCGTGGCAAAGAACCAAGTAGCCTTTTCTCCTTGTACTGTAATTGTGCATCAGAAAAAACAAAAGTGAACAAAAGAAGACCCGTCGTTACCTGACAATTAATCTAAAAAGACTACGCTCCTTGTGTATTTCCTGAATCGCATATAACTCCTGAAAGAGATGTTATACAATAGCAATTCACTACTATTACTTTCCAGTAATTAAGAACGAATTCAAAGATAAATACAAAAAAAGTTGGAGGAACCGTAAACTGTATAAAAGTGTTTCTAGGAATGTGTAATATCATCTATCAAAGAACATGGATGGCAAAAATCTAAGCTATATTTTGTTAAAACAGTGGTCCTTTGAAGGTCTTCAAACCACATAGATTCTGTTAGTCAATTACGTACATCTGAAAGGCAGTATTGAATCGAAATATGCCTGGCTGGTACCTCATAAATATTATGTCGTTAATGACTACAGAAAGGGTGATTCCTTGTTTGCCCAATCTTTTCTTAAAAATCAATTAAATCGGATTAATTAAGTCTGGCTGATTGAAATATTCAATATTTGTCCACAGTACCGAAGCTAAGGCTGTTTTTTCAGACAAAGTCAGCAAAAATAAAGTATCAGTAACAAAATCAATCAAACATAACTTTGTAACGTATTCATTCACACGGATTGTGTACCTACCACACAAAAAGCTTAGTTGTATATGAATTTTTGTGCCAATGCGAAGCTCGGTATGTAGGTCGCACTTCTCAAAGATTGGGTGACAGGATCAAACAACATGTTCCAGCC
>JANTCA010018850.1:3467-24503 GCA_024741275.1 Chironex yamaguchii
TTTGCAGATCTTTATATACTGTAAACGTCTTTAGAAATCAGCATCTCCATCATTTTGGTCTACATTTTTCCATGGAACAACGACATCACTTCCCAACATTATCATATTTGGAGTAAAGACTTTCGATTCAACATCATCCTCCACATAGCACAATGGATGATTGTTAATGGCCATTTCAACATCCAGTAGTAGTGAATTCTGCCCACCACAATATTGACTTCCCCATCACCTTGTACAAACTTTGTTTCAGAAGGCCAATCATTCTTTTATATTGACCTCCCCACAATGGTGCTCGACTCAGATTGAACTGCCTTTCAATGTCGTGCTGGGCTAAGAGATTATGGACCTTTTCTTTCCTTAATGCCATCTTCAGCCATTTAGAAGCAGCCACAAAGGACGAAAAGTTGTCCGAGTATATATTCTTTGGTCTCCCTTGTCTGGCAATAAGCTTTTTCAAGCTTGTGATGAGCTTCGTTAGAGACTGTCCTTGTAGTAGGTCTAGATAGGCAGCACGAGTAAGACTACAGCTTCACGGCAAGAGGTATGCCTTTTCCTCCTGTTTGGCACCCTTCTTAAAGGTCATTGGCACTGGAATTCACACCAATGACTTGAAATGGCCGTGACCCTTCTGTACGATCAAGTCTCCAGTTGGTGGGGATGGACAGGCTAAAGCACGGAACTTCATGCAAACATGGCACAAGTCAATGTTACCTGTCTTAGGCATGGAATCCAGAACTTTTGGTACGCCTCCGTCATTGTAGCTCTTACTCCCCATGTAGAGTTCTTAAGTGAGCAAGGTGTAGAATCTTTTCACTGAGAATTGAGTCATTCAGCAAGTATACAGGATAGTCACGAGTAACTTGTCCACAGCAGATGAAGGTACTATCCTCATTTCTCTGTAAATTGAGGCATTATTGGTCTTCTTTGGCGTCTTCTACTGGGTATTCAGATACAAATATTAGGTTCTTTGGATCCATTAAGAGGTGGCATTTTGAATTTCTTCTGTTGATAGGAGCCCATCTTGCGGGTTTCCTTTGTTTCTGACATTGTTTACAAACCGGATTATCCATCCAGTGATACATAGGACTTTCCACAGGTCATCCTTCTGTAGGAGATGATCCATACCATCATCTAGATTTACTGCGGTCAATAGGATGTCCTTCATCACCTTCGTTTCAGACTCTAACTTGGTTGTGGCTGAGTTTGGAAGTCTTCTGGCCAACTTCTGTCGTCCATCTACCACTGAGGTCCCTTCCACCAAAGCTGCCCATCTTGTCTGACGGACTACCATGCTGCCTATGTTTCCGGATTCTTCCTCGTATTGACATATCTCCATGCAACAGCATCCTTTGCCCTAATCTTGTCGATCATGTTCTTAACGAATTGTTTATATTGACTGTTCCCTCATATCCAGTAAAGTTCTGTTGTGCTGTCCAACGAGCAGACAATTTGGCTAAGAGGGAATTGTGACAATGTGTCTTGTGCATTCTTAATTAAATTCACACCCATTTGTGCAGCTGCAAGCTCTAGCCTTGGGATTGTGAGACCTTTCTTTAGAATCCTCGACTTATAAGCCAGAAATCTTTGTGTAATCCTGATTTCTTGAAACACAACTGCATAGACAGCTGCTCAGTATCAATTTTTGCTGGCATCACCAAATGAAAGCAGGTCCACTCGATAAACTTGCTCCTGGTGGAGTGCCATGGTTCTTGGAACATCTTCATCTTGCAACATGGCTCATGGCTTCTTCTCATCCCAGCTGACTTTAAGGTCACAGAGCTCACGGAACAGCAACTTCCTTTAGAGTATCACTGGAGATACAAAGCCTAGAGGATCATAAACTGAAGCATTTTCATTTTTGTGGTAGGTAGAACACCTTCCCGACTGGGTTACTGGTTGCATGTTCAACGATTCCCTTATGAAGCTGTTTGACCTTGGCATCATATTCTTTCAAAAGAGATGGGTTTCTTTGGAGGCATTTCAGGAGATTTGACAACCTTGCTAGACTCCCTGCCGTGTTGTTGTCTAATGGAGGATGTCCCACTTTCCAACTAAGTCCTGCCTCTTACCATTCCTCTGGTGTGTATTGCAAGTGTTCTCTGAACTAACCATATACAGTCGGCTGGTCTCCAGCTGGCCAATCTTCAATTCCCAGGATGTCTAGTCAGCGAAGACAATCATAGTCCTCAAGCGTGGATTGGCCCAGATACATTTGCGACTCGAATGTTAGGTGACTAGGACCTATCTTAATTTCGTCCTTTCCGACACTGTATCTCCATAATTTCCTATCTTGGGTGGGCTTCCATCCGAAGTTTGGAACTCTCTTCAGCTCCTAGGATGAGGTGGATTGGTAACTGTGCCTTCTTGTCGTCTTGCAGTTGCCTGTAAATCTTCAGCATGCTGGGGTAGTCAAGATTTGTGACCTTCTGTAACACATCCATTTCCACTTTGCTGGCTTTGATCAATAACTCGAATTGTGTATGTGTGCTGCTCACCTCTAGCTGATAGATTTCAATCTTTGTACTTCCAGCAAGCATCAGCATCTCGATTTTGCGATGTTGGTTTGCACTTGATGTGATCAATAAGCATTGAGAATCCTTAACAGCTTCCAGCACCAGTGTTCAGCAGGGCTCTACACTTCACGCTATTGACATAAACTACCATAACTGGAAATACGACTTTTCCTTCTCCAGGAGTACATACAATATTCCCACTTGCTTCATTCTCTTTTAAAGAGTTGGCATCACATATTGACACATGATGTTTTTCACTACACCTGAAGCAATTCCTGCTCTTGCAAGACTTGGTGGCTTTTGTTGTGTCAGTGTCAGTTGAAACACCGTCAGTTTTCACTAAGTATCTTCAATGGTCTTTCACTTCTTTCACTTGCTGACAATTGCTAGGCTTGTGACCACGGTGCTTGCAGTATGGGCAATCGCTAACCTTTGGTGACTTTTGGAAGGTACTGAATGTCTTGTCCTTTTGTTCGTCAGATTCTATCCATCCATTTTCACAAAGCTTCGACTAGATGGTGAAACTCACAATCCTTGAAGTCATCATCTAATCGGACCAAATCTGATCGGATTGCCAGCAGTTTGTCCATGGTGAGACACACGAATCCTCGGATGTCCCTTATTCTTCCCATAGTCTCCAGTGATTGGACATGAGTGACCAGCTTCTGGTAAAAATCGTACACCCTCATTCGATTATATGATGTTACGATTGGAAGGTGCATTATCCCTTGCACATGGGCATCTACAATCTGGCTGCTGTGGCCATACTTGGTGTGGAAAATGTTCTTGGCTCGTTTGTACCCTTCAGTAATAAACAGCAACCCATCAATCACAGTCTGACTTGTGGTGACAGCAATTCTCAAATTGACCCCAAAATCGCAGCCAATCAACAAATGTCATGTTAAACTTGGTAATCGTTAACTTGGGCAGCTTTGCTCCCTAAGACTCCTTGATAGTTTTATAGGATGGTTTATCTGTAGTAACATCAAACTTCATGCTCATCTCGTGTCACATTGCTTCTTTCTGTTTCCCTTCATCATTTGCCTTCTTGAGCCTCGCCTCTGATTCTTGTCTTTCCAGATATTTCTTTACTGATATTAGATGTTTCATCACTTGATCCAGTGTATATTTACAACAGGCAATGTTTTGGTCGAATTCCTCAGTCCAGCAGTCGATGTCCATTGAAACTGCATACTCGGCGATTGCTGCCTTTATGTAAGCTGATTATAGGCTGATTTTAGATCCAAGATATCAAGAATCACTTTCCTGTGGCGCTGCAGCTTCCTTTCTGATCCACGTGAAACAATGTTTTGTGTTTTCCTCTCTGTGTAAGCTAGAAGCTTGAAACCATTTTCAATTTTCAATATTCATCCAGCAATATGTCGATTGTAATGATGATTACTGGGATAATTCATGCTACTAAACTCTCTTTTACTGCCACGACCACAGACCCGACGAGTTATACCCTTTTCACATGGATGCCTTGACGTCCGTTCTGTCAGTTAGATGGAGTTAAATTTGTTTTCGGATGTTTAGAGTTTTGAAGTCCTTTCGGTTTATTTGACGGAGCTCACTAAACTCCATCTAAGAACAGACGGAATAAAAATCCAGGGAAAAAATAAAGAAGGCGGCTAGCATCTGCCGTGTTTCTTTGACCCGTGACCAAAACTTAGCTTTTCTGGACATTTCGGAATACATTTTCAGAATTTGGTTTTACCCCATTCTGGCTCGTCTCACTGAAGCTGTGCTTCGTCTCCCTTTAAGATATCTATTTAGTTTGTGATCGCAACTTAGAACCATCTGTGTAGGCTTGATCAAGACTGTGGATGTGATGATCTAGAGTATTTTTATCGATTGTAGACAAAGGTTTGTTTTATAGTTGCCAATCGGAGACCTAGTAATATAATAGTAAGAGTGTTACCTTCCAAACAACTTCAAATAATTCTACTTCTACCCGTTGAAGCCACAATTACCAAGCCATTTTCAAAGTCAAGTTTTTATGTAACCTGAACTTGCACAGTATGATAAAGGAGGAAACTGAGCAAATGACTATGATCATGTGAAAAGGACATAGACAGAACGGAGGCAGCATTGACATAACACCCGTCTGAATCTGTGTGATTGTGAAAAGGGTATTACTTATGTATCAGTTACAGACACACCATGTGTAGTGTTGTGCTGATTGATACGATCAAGGATTGGAACTAGCATTATGTAATGCCTGTATGATTGTGAAATAGTCCGTAAAAAACCCCTAAAACTCTCTGTAAATTTGTCTTTTTCTACCTTGCAACTGAGAATACACCTCTGTTAGAAGTATACCATTCGTTTTCCTTATACTCAATACTACACCATGAGTTAGGTTCGTCTCCGTAAACCACGTGTTGGCTCAACAGTGTTAAGAGAGTCAACCAGAAGTCCAAATGATATCCCAAGAAATGCAGAATACACTTGCCTTTAATGTCCATTGTAATGCTAGACTCCTTCCAATCTGTTCCACAGATGAATCCCTTGAAATTACAATTGATCTTGATTTACAATTTCCAATGTATGATATACTATTCCCCTTCACTAACAAAAGGGGAAAGTTCCAATAATTCCCAAAATCCTCGACTGGTATAATCCAAATCTTTGTTTCCAAGTAGTAAATGTTAAAAAAGGTTCCAGAATCGATCTCTCCGGGGGCTGCAGTATGTTGGGACTTCATCAACAACAAAACACTCACATTAGTTAGGTATGCATCAATTCTAACAACTTCTAACTGAGATTCTGATTTGGAATAAAATCTAAACTATTATATGATTTCCACTCCTTAAATACTATTACAACCACTATTGTCCTTATGTACATGGAAATCACGGGAGACCTAGTGCCAGTCATGCTTTTACAGTTGCCACTGTCATATAATGCATGGGGATCACATGAAGTGTAGTAGCATCCTTTGGATTCGTTACATCGATTACTCAGACTGGGATTAATTAAATGTTCTAAGTAGACTGGTGACTGTGGTCACAAATACATTACTTGAGCAGTCACATTACTCAAGTAACCACATTACCCAAGTAATCCCCCATGTCACTATGGCTATAGAATGATATTATATGGACTCAGTTTAAAATGATCACAACACATAATTCACTTGGAGTTTTGTTTATTGTTTCAGAACTTCGAGCTTGTTGATAAGGTGGGATCCAAGAATCCTGCTTTTAAAACAGCAAGCACAAGAAGGTATCATTCATAAACGAGTTTTTATGTTGTGCATGGAAGCACCTTCTTCCTAGCACATTCTGTCTGCATCTCACTTGGTATTTCTTGTGGATGGGTATAGTGTGATGTCCTCTTCTCTAAGCGAATTACATAACAGTAACAGCTTGCCGCCATAGAGTGTAGAATGATAGGATTAAACTCCAAACCGGTTGATATGAAGGAATAATTATTGGAACAGAAGTAAAGTTATAATTGTGATCACAGGAACGTCCAGCTCAGTAGGAAAGGCGTCGGATTTGCAGTCGTGAAAACCGGATTCGACGCTTATACAAGACCACCTTGTCTTCTTCTGTATGGAACTGATACAAAAGGTGATAAATGGATGCCTTGTAGGCCAAAACACATGCTAGTTTGTAAAATGCACTCGGAAATGCTTACACCGATAGATCCTTCTTGCATACGTACGCAATTGACCATCGAAATGTGCCAATTTAAAGAATTAATTGTTTCATCTGATCATGTCATTAGGATGGAGTATGTGAAGTCAAGTCATTTAAGTAACTTGCAACAGTTTCATCGCATCATACTCTTACTGACATTGACACTTCCAATGAAAGCAACTTATGTTATTTTTTGACAGTTAGTGAGTACACCGGTGTGTCCAAAAAGGAATAGCTATTCATAAGTATATGATTAAGAGTCAATTATTTACATTAATATATAGAATTCAAAGGTTTCTTCGATACTCTCGATATCACAATTACAAATATTTACAAGATATATACAATTGTCTTTGCGATTAATGATTCCTTAATCTTGAAAACATGCGATAACCAACATTATTTGATGGCCGGTTTACGAGGCACCTTAAAGCTCCAACTGCACACTGCATGCATGTTCAAACACATGCATTACGTCTGACAGTTTAGGATACATCTTTTGACCCAAATCTGTTGTCCCATTCCTTTGATGTATCCATGTATTCTTAAGCACGAAACAATTGATATAGTTATCTCGGCCAAGGAGGCTATGTTTTGGCCGGCGTTGTTTTGTCTGATTGTCTATTTGTCTAATTGTTTGTTAACAGCATGACTCAAAATGTTATGGATGGATTTTGACGAAATTTTCAGCATAAGTCAGGGTTAATTCAGAACTGATTAAATTATTGCGTTGATTTGGATTAAAACCAGGATTCTGGATCACTTTTCCGGCAATGAAACCTTCAGGCCGATTGTGAGGAAGTTTTTGTGGGGATAATCCAGTGACCATATTTGGTAATGATAACTTCATGAACTAACAAGGAAATCATGGTGGGTAAAATCCATGTTGTTTAAATAATCATACTGGCTTAGCGGAGGTTTGTGCTTTTGGAGTTCTTCTTGTTTTGTTTGTTATGATTTGATCAGCTTGGTCTCGAAGCATGGAAGCAACGTCATACAATGAGGAAGATGTAGTAACAGAGGTGAATTGTCAACCTGATACTCGGATCATATTAAGTGGCTTTGTTAGAATGCTAGCTTTGATTATTGAGTGTTTAAACAAAGTTCACTTTAATAGAATGATCTTGAACCCGAGAAGCGTGGTCTGTTTGCAACTCCAGACATGTTGTATAAAGTGCAAGAAAAGCTGCCAAAGTCCCATATGCATGGCAAGGGCTTAAGTCCGTTTCTATGTCAAGACTAAGTCTTACGTCCAAGCATAAGGTGAAAATGACCTCTAACTAGTCTAAATTTTGCCCTATTCTGTGACTAACTTTACGCCTAGGGTATACTAGGACTAACACTCCTGTCATTGGGCTTAAAGGTGGCTGCCTTAGTTGTAAGACATCAGAGAAGAAATTATTTTGGAAAAAATATCGTATGTTTAGGAGTAGAACTATGTAGAATGATAATGTTGAATTGTATTAAAAGTTTAGGCTTCACTTTGGAAATATCTACAATCTATTCATATCTTCATTACAAAATCTATGCAATTGCAGGATTTTCAAATGTAGTGGGATGCATTGTTGGTAGTCATGTCAGGATACAAGAACTTGCTACAAATGAGCATGAGTATGTTAGTTAAAAAAATTTCCACTCGATTAGTGTACAGGTGGGCATGCATTTCGTATACCTTGGAGGGTTTTGGACTTGTTTACACTATATGTGTTATTATAACTGCATTCACGCATATTCTATATCAATTATCGAATGGTACTACTTTATGGTTCTGAGATTGCTTAGCACTATTTTACACAACGTAAAGCAATAAAGTTATTGAGTTCATTATAGACCAATAGATTGAAACTGCCTAAAACTCAGTTTTGTCCTATAAAATTAAGAAACCTACACATAAACTCCAGTAGGATTTTGTCGGTCAGTTGCCGGCCACGTCCAGTTGAAACACGTCTAGCGCACTCTTTGGAATATTTATTCCCCTTCGCTTTGATACCTGCAGTCATGCACACACTATATAATGATTGCTTTGGCATAATTGTTTTAAAACTCTTTTTAGACAGGGATAAAGGACCTTCTGTCACTAGTTTGAGTCGGAAATAATTTTTTTCGCTCTGCATTCATCCCTGATACACTGAATATCTGTTATTAAGGCGCATCCCTCTCTGACTGTGAGACCATTGTCACATACACTCAAAGTGTGATAATGGTGTGAATAAAGTTTAGGTAAAAATCACCGTAATTTGTAATTTGACGAAAGTTACCAGATTCTGTGAATGACAGAAAAAATCTTCGAGAATCCCCGATCTTTGTATATTTTGAAGTGGACTGCAAATCATTCGTGAGTTATATCCTGGGAGACAGTGGGTATATGTTGCAAGACAGTTTACTGACACCAATACTCATACACCAATGCAATACCAATACAACCCAAAGTCTCCACACGAGCAAGCATAAAATGATACTTGTATGTCAACATGGAATGCTGCAGAATGATGTGTTGGTGTTCTAAAGTAACAATGGAACTTTTTGCATGGACTGCTTTGTGTTAATTCTAAAAAAGCATGCAAGTTAAGTTGTGTTTGTTCCGTTTTCCGCAACCATGCAATTTCACTTGGATTACCTTCACCTGAAGAGTGTAAAGTTTTTGTGTACTTGATGATATAGCAGATATCCCCACGTTTGTAAGACGTGACACCATCCTGAAGAAAAAGCTGTAAGCAGCCAGGTTGTCAATGATGTCTTTAAGCAAAAAATGTGACAAACTATTGTTAATAGTCTGCAGAGTGCTTGTGTCAAAGGTATTATTAACATGAAAATTTACCTAGTGATTCTATGTGAGTCCCTTCAGCACAGAATGCTGTAGAATGTTATATTCATATCAGGCGTGTAAATGCAGGTTAATATAAGAGTAGTTCTTTTTTTGTTTGTGGTGATAAAGGTTTGAACTCACAACCCTTGGCTTGCAAGATCGTCGTTTTATCCACTGTAACACAGTGGCTCTAAAGTCTATTTGGTTACACGCCTCTACTTTTTTGCTTAATAAAACCCTTTCTTTACGATTTGCAGTGATGCAATTACCATCTTAAATGATTAAGTACATTTCACAATACTACTTGTCACATACTGTTTGTGAATGTGGCAAAACTGCATTAGAGCACAGGACTAAAAATGACAGTTGAATTGAAAGTTGAGCAACTATCATAAGAAATCGTATTAACCAACACTTTCTATTTAATTCAGAGTAATGACAATCATGATTACAAAACCAAGTTGTCTTGATTTTCTAGCTGTCTTTGTAAAATGAGGATTTTCAGCCTTGTCCTTGTAACTTTTAATTCTTTCAGTTCTGTCTGAGCTCAGTTTTTAACGTATCCATTCCAAAAAGACTTCATTCTCCTCATCATTTTTTTAGTTCATTTTCCTTTTGGCTATTTTAATGTAAACTTCTTCCTGTCTGGTGAAATTGCTTTCTTCTCTTTCATCAACAGACATTGGGTCTATATAATTAAAAAGTCAACCTATAGGTTGTATAAGTGACTAAAAAGATATTGCTTCGTGATGCATAACACAATTTCAGCATTGTTGCTTAATTTGACTCAAAGGTTGACTCATTGTCAAAAATTTTGCTATTTAATGAACTAGTACAGTGAAGCAGAATAACATGGAAGCAGTATTGGGGAAAACATGGATTTTGAACTAATGCTAGTAAATCAGTATTTCTGCATACTAGGTTTTAATACTAGTGCTGTTGTACAACTTCATAGCACAAGTCTGAAACCTGTACACTAAATAATGCCTAGCAACATCTACAAATGACAACGCAATGCCATTTCAAAGTTCAGTGTACAAATTAGAAAATGATGGCAAATTATATTAGCAGAAAGGGAACCTCAGTATTTACCTTCACATTGCTCCAATGTTTTTTCACGACTTAAAGAACTTGTAGAAATACGAACTTCCACTAAAATTAACAAATTTGGATTATAAAATGCATGAAATAACTATAATGTGACATAAAATCGTGCAAAAGTTGACAGAAAATTTAAAATCTGTGTAAAACAGAGGATGCAAAGAAAAAAACTGAGGCTAACACTTCGAATTAATTCCAGTTGCTAGCTCTGTTGTGTCGCCAATGATGTCTGTAATGATATAAAATGAAAGGCCCGTTGCTGGTAGTAGATTGACTTCTTTGAAGGCCAATGGTGCTCCTTTCATAACCTTCCACTCCTGTCTGACTTCTTGTACACTATGCTCTGCTCCACCATCACGGGCATTGACATGCTCACATACTCACTCCTATGCTTATCTTGTTTTATTAACAGTGACACTTGTCTGAAACTTGGACATCAATACTCACGCCTTTGTTGCTATACCTTCCATTAAGCAACGTACTTGGTCACCACTGAAATTAGCTTTTCTTTCCTTCTTTGAAACTGTTGCCATCTTTAAATTTTGTCCTAACAAATACTGGCCTCTGGACAAAAATTTCTTAAGCCAAGACTAATTATGCCCTATCCTAAGCTAATTACATGCATAGCAATGAAATATATCTTTAAGACTGGGACTAGTTAGACTGGGCAAAGGGCTTAAGTTTATCCCATTCTGTTCATATGGCTAAAATGGCATAACCGAGGACTGAAATCAAAACAGGAATGCTGGAGACAGGGGGCGCTTGCCCCCCTGTGCCCTTCTTGCCTTTCGTTAAGGGGAGCTATTGGGGCAAGGGTTCCTTTGAAAAGCAAATGAAGGCAAGTTATGTTGCAAAGTGATGTAATAGCCGCTTCTTTCCATATTGGTGATACAATGACAAATTCCAGAGAAGAATCATACGATTCAGCATGAAGACACAATCCTTGGGAGTACCCAAAAACATCCACTATTTGTCTCATTTGCCTTGTTTTCGGCTTCAATTGCCTTTTCATTCCTAGCTTCCCCCTTCCCCTACCAGCACTTCGGCGCCCCTGGATCGAACCGCATATATTGGCCATAGGTTATTCAGTGAGTGTCATTTACTGGTTCGAGAAGTTTCTGTGTTAGAAACACTGCTTTTTGTCAATTTGAAACAAGTTTGAATAAAATTAGTCTTTCTTTCATTTATCTGTATGGAGAGCCCAAAAATGAGCTGATCCTCAAATTCAGCTCACTGATATCCAAAACCATTAATGTTGTTAAAGTGACCATTACATAGGCATCTTTCAACGTAATTGGGGTAAGGTCATTTAATGTCCTTAAGCTCATCAAAACCTCCGGATTTGAATAAAATCGTTTTCAAGCATTTCTCTGTTTTTGCTGTATTAGTTGTGTTCTTAAGGTATCTCAACATATTTTCTCACGTCAGAGTAATAAAATGATTGGTGAGCATATTCCATCCTAATGTTAGGCATTTTGAAGCAATTATCAGCTTTTCTTGTATCCTTCTCCTGGTTTTATATTGTAAAATGACATTTAAATATGCCTGTTGCAGTTCAAGGGAATTGAGTCAGAAGAAATATATTTCTTCATTCTAACACTTTGGTAGAAAACTTAGCATCTATTTTTTGACCACTTTATTCGACGTCTTCACTCTACTACTTTTCACTCTGTTTCTCCCATAAATTATAGTTCAACGAAATAGAATTTGCATAACTACAGTATATTGGTATGTACTCAAGTGACGTCTGTAATCTGATCTCAAATCAGGCGGGCTAACCTTTCCACCAATCGCACAGATGTTATCAGCACACTTACAAACTACTTTGTAAGCTCGATTTTTGTTTACACTCATCATGGAGTGTGGTCCATTTTTGCTTTCTTCGCCGTCTAGACAAGTGAAATGTTATGATCATGGAACTGTTTTAGCGGATTGAATTTGGTCTCTGTCAATTTCAAGTGCACACTGCCGCAGTAGGTGAAAACAGCTGCGATTGTTGAGCAATACACATCTGTAGCCGATTGTGATTTAAGATCTGTCAATATCTTGTAACATACTCCTATTCTCCCATTAATTTTTCTGTGTGGCCTGTCAGAATATAAAAGTGCAATGAAATGAGCTTTTACGAATATGCCAAAGCATTAGTACTATTTGATATGTCTTGTTGCATTTGTACCTTGGTATGCCTCAGAAATTTTGCCTATACGATGATCAATTTTGTAATCCCAAACAATTTCTTCCCAGTTTTATCATATTGAAATTGGTGGTAGGTTCGTTTTTTAAAGAGATTATAGTTAATTATATCGATGTAACTTAGTACAGTTATACTTTTTGTATCTACATATTCCAGTACACAATAATGAAGAGGCTTCCCCCGAAATTTACAAAGTAATGTTTATATGAGGACTTCCTAGGTAACGGAGATATTTAAGCTTTCCAACAACGTACAAACTAGCGGAAGATGTCACTTAGTCGGAGATAATGCACTTGTAGCTCGGTTTGAATCTTTGCTATTTTCGTCTGTTTAGTATTTCCGATCGCAATCCTAATTATGATGTTATATGCAAAACTAGATAACAGTGTTTATAAGAGCAATAAGAAATATAAACCCTTTCACTCTCATTCTAGTTTGTTGGGTGAATTTTAAACATCATCACACATCTTGACAAATCAGACAAAATCATTTTCACGATTCAACAAATAGTAAATTGATTTGTGTTAAATCCGAATAAAATTGGCAATCTCCCATAACATCATTGGCGAAACTAAGCCCATTGAAAAAAAGGCAGCAAAGGTAAATTAAATTAGAGATTTCATTTTTTTTCCTGTATAGGGCAGTAGACGAAAAATTGCAGATGAAGTCAACGGTTTTGTGCAATGCTTGTTGGTAAAGATAACCCAAAAGCTACAAACCATGAGTAATAACTTAGTACGTATTTGTACATTTTGGATTGGACTCGAAAGTCACATGGATGTTTTCTTGCAAGTTCTGATCTGTAAACTTTGGTTGCATTTAGCTTTCAGTTGATTTTGGAAATCTGGTAGTTAGATCTATTGATATGTAGCGAGGCTAAGTCATATTTATTAGTAGTTTTTGGTATTTAAATGTGAAGTATTCTTTCTTACATAGGATTGATTAAATGAGAAGTAAGTAAGTATTGCTTCTTACATAGGATTGATCAAATGAGCAAGACGGAAATAAAGGGTGGCTATTGCACATTTGGATGAAACTTACAAACCTTTGTAAACAGCTATGTTACAACTCAATAATATTAGGAATACAGTATCTGTTATGCGGTCTTTTAATTCGTACGCTTTCTGTAAAACGTTTAGTCAAACTCAAGGCTGTCTAAACAGCTAATGAGAATGTTTCTGGTAAGGTAATGGGTAGAGCCACAAAAATTTCTCCAACTGCCACCCACACCCCCTTCTCTGCTGAAAATGTCCTGTGTACGGCCATGGGTACGATACATGGCCTGCAATGATCTTTGATAGGTATGTAGTGGTCGAAGATTTAAAATGATTAAGAGGTATGCATGAAGATGCTTTTATCTTTCTTCTAGTTTATGGGAAAGCTCCTCTCTTAAAACATACGCTTATTGAATGAAATAGTTTAGTAAACAAAATTTCCTTTGAATTCTGCAACTGAATATGTTGTATTTTATCCGCTTCAGTTGCCTTTACAGACTGAAACACTAGCAACATACTGAAACACGACAGATAAGTATTCTTTTACATACCAGCTGGTTGCCTTACATTGAGTTCAAAGAGGGAGATCCTTTTCCTCTTGCTCTTTATGATACTTGTAAAGAATGTGCAAAATTTTTTGAAAATGAAACCTCTTCTAATGACAGCTTGGTCAGCCTGCGTATTCTCTTACTGGGATCTATTTACGTTAATGTTTTGTTTGGGTCATTTGAGGTTTTCCTCAATACATTTCTTCTACATCACATAGCATATGTTGATTTGGTAGTTGAATAGTTCTGTGAATTTCGTATCTTTGATAAGCTGAGATATAAACTTTGCTTTTCGTTTCATTGCCTCGACTGTCGCGGGAGCTTTTACATTGTCTGTCAACACTCGATATGTATTTTGTAATTGGTATAGTTACAGCATACCGTTTTTCTCGGGATCTAATTTGTCTCTGTTTTTTCTCGATCCTCACTGGAATCATATCAATAGCAGCAAAATTCACTGTATTGTTTGCTAGGATAATAAAACTAATTATTCTTATTCGCGTCAGAAACGAAAAAGATTGCTTTAATCTATAGAGATTAAATGTACTATCGTAGGTTAACGTTTTCTCCCTCTGTGTTAACTTGTCTTGGATAGCAGCTAAAATTTTGCTAATCTGTCACGCAGCCATCCATTTCGACTGAGGAGAAAGTCAAATATGTATTGATTTTTCAGAGCAGGATTAAATAAGTTTTAAAAATAGTGGATAGCATTTGACAGATTTTGGCTGTTACTCTGAAGAAAGCTCAGATAAAACGTAGCTTTTAGATAAAGAGTATTATTTTTGATACCAAAAATCGCTAAAATTCACAATCTTTGCTGAAACGTATGTATATAAAGATTGCTCATGAGTGGAGCATTGCCACAGTAGCTGCACTAAGAGGGATAGGGATAAAACTTGCAATTCACAGACTCAAGAGCGATCACTCAAAACATTGTACCATCAGGCCACAAATGTTTGGCAAAGGACTTTTAAAGTCCATGGCATCATGAGTCGAACACCAGCCAGAGAAAAATATATTTATTCAACTTTTATTTGTGTTTGTGTTTAACATTTCGAATAATTCTTCAGAATATGTATATGTATGTAAATCGCCTTAAAAATTTGCGACATTGCGCTAAAACATACTTAAAAGTTTTTTCGTCTGACGCTCTTTAGCTTACGAATCGTCAAAAAGGAAAGCATGTGCATGTGGCAACCATTTTTGCACGAAATATATATAGAAACTAGCCAAGCAAAAACGAGACAGGAAAAAAACAAAGAAAAAATGAAGAAACAAGACAGTATTAAATTAGTACTCTTTATCCATGTAGCCAGAAAGAGTTTGTTTTTTCACTTGGACTCTTCCAGTGATGTTATTAATTATATCTACCACGTCTTTCAGAAATTAATCGTTGTTGATAGTTATAAGCTCGTAATTCACTCTAAGCAACCTGAAAGAGCCGCCGTGATATAGTGAATAAGATGACTTTCAAGCGAGGGCTTTCGAGTTCGAATCAGTGTCACCACAAATAATATACTATTTGCGAGAGGTAATTGGAGCCCACCTCCATAAAGAGCTCGCTTTCTAGTAAAGTGCCCTAAGCGTGGCATCGAAATCAGCTACTCTTGATAACGAGTATACTAAGAGACAAAATTAAATAGAGTTGGCCAACAGTCCGAATGGCCACTATCTGTTGCCTTTATATCTTCTTCATCGTTATCAAGTGTAAAATTAATCGTTTTCATCATAAACTTCAATATTAAGTGAATCATGCAGTTGGTTTCGAGATCAGTTTTGTATATTCCATATAGGTATCCTATTTGATGCTTGTAATAGTCACTCCCTATGGAGATTCTGAGGATAGTCTCAATGATGAAAAAAATCCTTACTATGTAGTTGAGTTCATTTTTGACTCTCTTGTTCAGGTTTAACCTTATCCATTTCGTATTCTCTTTCTTTGGGACAGTTTATTGGTCATGACAATATTATCTGCTTTTGCATCCCGTACAGGTCCCTTACATCTACGATTTCTACGCCAAACTTTATGTTCCAATATCGGTATAGCTTATATGTGGAGATGAAAAGATTAAATTTCCATGGATTCTTGGTCCCCTCTGCCTTTAGATTTCCGAGGCCTGAGGGTTATTCCATCAGTGTCATTTTTTTGTACCAAAACGTTGTAGATGTAGATCACAATGGACAAGTGTGAGAGGATGAGAATGCCAGATTCCCTTCATTCTTAATGCAATGCTTCGGCTCTTTTACAGCTACCGTATTACTTTTAGTTCTCATAATTGTTAAGTCACTCTCTTTAGAAGTCCTTCCGTCAAGCTAAGTGAACTAAGACCGACGAATTGATTGTGAAACGTGTAAGACTGGGTTACATAGTATAACATGACGCATATAATTTCCTGTCAATTGCAATGGTTTCAAATTATTTTGACTGAGCGTGGATTTATGCTACATAATAAAAGAGAATTTATAGAACGGTCTTCATCAGATATCTCAAATACCCCTGGTTAGAAGCGTCAAACGTAACAATTTACAAAACCTAATATTGGTCGATATATTTGATATTGTATTGTAAAAAGTATTGTATGCAGCAAGTCATAACCGCCGAGTTAACAGGGGATTAGATCCAAACAAAATTTTTGTGGCCAAGGCCTTGAAACTTGATCCTTACTGCATTTATTGCATTTCAATACTAATCGCGAGGACCATCTTTGATACCAGGGTGTCTGAACCCTATAATATCTCCACCGAGATGGAAGAGGATAAAAAATTTGATAATCGCTACTATTTTAAGATAATCATAAAGCATCACATGGATATGTTCCATAATTTGTAACTTACAATAGTGCTCAGATCCCACAATACTTCACTATTTATTTGGTAATCGACAGTAGTACCCAAATCTCTGCAAACTATAGGCATCCGAAAAATATAATCATTCTACAACTCATCCTTTTTCTACTAAGAAATAGTAATAGCTAAGATTGATTGCTCCACATTGTATAAAGTGTTAGTATGCATTTTAGCTAAAACATCAGTGATGTAGGGAAAGCCTTGAGGCCATTTGTCAGCTGTTGTAGAACACAGTCTACCTTGTTGCCGTCATGAGAAATTCAGGCTCAAAAACTCATTCTTCTCTCACGTCTCCTTCATTGTAATCAAATTTGTAATCTCTAGTCCCAAAAATTCTGTCCCAAAAACTGCTATGCACGTTCATGGTGTGTGGCGGTCCATCTTTTGCCTATCTGTGTGGGATGCAAACAACTTGGTTAAAAACTTTTACAACCGAGGTATTTGTCAACTAGTTTGAAGGCACGGATAATTGAAGTTTATCAGGTCATACGTTGTAAGCATTTTCTGAGCTATGTTTCAAGAGTTTCTTCCCCCAATCTGACGGTGGAAGAAAGATCTAGTGAAACTTAGCTCAGAAAGAGGCTACGACTCATGATATGATAAACATAACCAATTCGCAACTTCACTCAAACTTAGGCGATGATTTATACGGGGTTGTCTGCTTACACCTAGCACACCCAGATGATAATCTACTGCCGGGGAATCATGCCATGCAACATAGACTCATTCTTTTAGAAGGAAGTGCTTTATAAAGAATTCGTTACTCGAATAAGGAAAAAGGCTATGGTGGTCAGGGGCGCCTCCGCTGCCGGGAGGGACAGAAGGGGCAGGTGCCCCCTGCCCTCTTCGTAGGGGAGCAGTTAGGCAAGCAGTGCCTTCAGAGACAGGAAATGTTTGCGAATGACTCATATTATGGTCGATCACGTTGTGTTAGCTTCTATTAGTTGTTTACTGTTTGAAAGGATCCCAAGCAACATATTGGCAAAACATTCTGCTGTTTATGGCCAATAAAATTAAAGTTCGCAATAAATCATCCTTTACTTAGATGGTGCACTCATCCTCTCACACGGCTGTTTCACGATGAAAATCAAGTTTATTTAAGCCAATTTTAGTACCATCCCACATGAGTTGGTTAGTGTCTTCCAAACCGTTGATGAGATTGCCAAGGAAAGAGCAGTTTTGAGTTTTCCAGTAAGATTGGCATAATCATGTGATTTTGATAACCAAAAACCTCTCAGGTATGGAGTAATAATTTTTCAAACTTGATTTTGCGCTAATCTGCCTGACTTGACAATAAAATTTTAAGTAAGGTTATGCTGCCACAGACCGAAAGTAGGTGTAACGTCTTACAGTAAGACTCATACCGACTGAGAAACGATTTATTTCAAACAAATAAATACCTTTAATTTTGAAATTTAGACCTTAGATGACCTAAATCGAGCAAAAGTAAAGGTCTGATTAGACTCAAGTTTTAAGTTGCGGCGATCCGGGCCAAAAATGTAACACTTTGCGAAAGCGTTTTAGGGCATACAACATGAAACAGAAACTGTTTGCGCTCCTTAAAAAGTGTTTAATATTAAACTAACAGCCAAGTACCTGCAGGATACATAGACACTCAGCCTGATGCTTGGCAGTGGGCAAATAGACGAGTTTTAGAGTCACTGCAAACACATTAAAAGTTTCACACGGCATGTACAAACAGTAAGCAACATGGATCTCCCGTAGCCGATCATTTTATTGAAGCTGATCATTTTATCGTTTTTTTCGTATATTATTGTAACAAATTTGTAACAAAACAGCGCCAGTCAAACTATCACAATGTATAGTTGCCTAGTTTTGCTTTTGAGTCTTAGACTTGGCGACGTCAGTGTTTTGGATTGAAGTTTTCATTGAAATGCCGTAGAAGGTACGGGGATAATTTTTTTTATGATATCTGCTCTCAATAATACTTATTTCCCGTCTAATTTAAATGTACGGTTTACCTTTAAAATTAAAGTTATGGGCAAAATAACGATTTGAGCGGGTGGTTAGATCGCTTGCTCTCTGATCAGGACGCTCTGGGATCGAATCCGCCTCGTGGCACCGTTAGCAAGTGCCTGAAAACCATATGCTACGGGTCAACACAAGCCATACGAGGGAAACCGGGTACGACGAAACTGTCAGATCATTGGTGTCCAGTCTTGTTTAACCGATTGTTCACACTGGCGTAGTCACTCAAGTTCAGGAACTGCAATTTAATTCTGCACATGCTAATATTCAGTATAAACCGCATATCGTCTCAGTGCATATTACTCAGATGAGTGACTATAAATGTGCCTGTGCTGCGGTCTAGGATTTACGGTTCCTAGCCACGTGAATAGACAGGTATCCTCGATATCGACTGGCCAGCCATTAATATTCGCGTTCAACATTGTGTATATTTTGAAATCAGGGCGCTTCGGAAATTTTCGAAAACTTGAAAAAATTCAATATGTATCCTCAATGGAAACCTTGCCCTCCTGCCGTTAGTGAGCAGACGTCCCTGATACTGGATAAGACGAAGATCTTGCAAGCCAGAGGTTGCGAGTTCGAACTCGCAACCAAGATATCATTGGGCAGAGAATGTAGCTGGAGCCCAGTCTCATAAAGAGGTCACTAAAACGTTCTTTTACACAGACCAAAGAATGAGCAAGCTGGAAAAAGAAACCAAGAAAAACAAAATACCAGTAATAGGTCTGAGCCGAACTGTTCTAAGTAAAAAATGACTATTGTGATTGCGATGTAACATCTGCCCTTATTTGTTCTGTACAGACTTGAAAAGGGAGCCTAAATTCGCCTGAAGCTGCCAGTTTGGTCAGAAGGGTCATCCTTTCATATCATACTTGGGAGAATGAGCAACCCAAGCCTCCAAACAGCCACTGATACTCCTACAGAAAACTGTGGGTTTGATGTAGCCTGTACTACAGTGAAAGATATATTAGGCAGATTTATTTATTTATTCATACTTATAATCTTTCTTCTCAAGACAATGCAGACACAATCTATAATTTGACTAAGCAATTGGTTCCCATTGTTACCTAAGTTTGTTACGATGACGAAACTGAGTCGCAGAATCCATTGCTTCAAATCCTTCAATTGAGTCACGAGCCAAGATCCAGAGCACGTTGATGAAGTCGTAACCCTCTCAGATGTATGAGAAGCTGCTAATTGTCTGAGAATGAGCCCCATTTAATAAAAACCGGATTGGAATCTCACTCCTAAAATCCCAAAACAGATATACACCCAAGTTGAATCTAGAACCTTTTAAAACGAGTCCTTCCAAGCACTCTGGAAATGAACTTGTAGTTCTGGAAACTGGACACTTGCGGCAACGTGCAAGGCATTGCAAAATGCAGTCAGGATGTGTAAAGAGGCGCATGCTCAGTATAGAATGGGTGGTATTTGACCGAACCGGTTGCGACATACATCCGAGGGACATGGCCGTCTCCAAATAAGGTATGATTTGTTGTAATTTACTTAAAACTCACTTGTATAATACGAAAATATATTTAGAGATAAAATTATAATTAGTTACCTTGTATTTAATGTTTTTAAATAGTAACTGTTAACTGCATATAAACAATCTTGATTTATGGGTGGAGATTTAATCAGTAAGAGACAAGCAGAGAAAGAAGATGAAGTCAATAGCAAGATTGTTGTTTTGTTGCATTGTCTCGTCTGCTTCAATAGTCCGTCAACTAGCCCCAGAATGGTTAAAATTCGCGACGGTTACAATAGTCGTGTCCCAATCATCAAACCATGACATCACAAATTCACCTTTGAAATGCGTCGCAGTGGATCGGTAATTGGAGCAATTTACCTTGAAGCCAGAGGGTTGAGGGTTCGGATCCCACCTAAGACGATGGTTTGCTTGTTAGAATTTACCCAGCTTCGCATTCATTTTTATACTAATAACGCGTCAACGCTTCATAACTTGGTTTGTGGATTCCAACAAAATAACATCATCACATCGTAAGGTCTTTCTATTTGTAGAGAACTGTGACCGCACTTCAGACAAGTAAATATTCATAACAGCCGTGGACCCGCATGTTAACACTAGGTTTTGTGTTCTCTCCTTACTGTGCTCCAGCGATTGCCACAAGCAAGTTTAGCTCCAAGCAATTGTCAGCCAATCCGCATGCGCAGAATGCCACCTTAGAATTTAAGCATGGCCACGAGATTCATTTGGTGATGACCTGAATGTCATCAGGTCGTGTCATCAGTTGTGATGGGAAAACGTTTAGCTTTTAGTTTCAGCTGTGGCGGTGAACAGAAATAACAAGTGTAGATAAACAGTGCTAGACTAAGGATTCCGATTTATTTCAGTCACTGGTTTAATTCAATCATGTCGAAATTATCAGCGTTGG
>JANTCA010018861.1:0-24498 GCA_024741275.1 Chironex yamaguchii
CAGACTGGGGTGAAGGTTACCAATGCACTAAAAGACCCGCGGGAAAAGTGACACCGTAGAATGAATGAATGAATGAACGAACGAACGAAAGAAAGAAAGAAAGAAAGCAAGAAAGAAAGAAAGAATGAATAAATGATTTCATTTGAAATGAATGATTGCATTTCATCACACGTGGAAAAATTTAGTCAAGTTGGCTCACTGCTTATGGAAGACGAGAGAAAGAGATCAAGCAGTGACTTGTCGCGGCAAAAAGACCATTACACGAGGATAAGCAGTATTCGTCAAAACCTGAAAATTTGAAAGTTTAAAACGCCGAAGATAAGCCTGAATTACAACAAACACATGAGTAGGACTATATATGTCATAAAAATGCGATTCAAGACAAGAGTACTCAAACTTTATTTACATGGCCCTTCAAGGCACGAAGCATCAAGACACGAATTACTACAAAGATGAGTGAAACTTCGTTTTTATAAATTAAGAGAATATGGAGATTCGACAGTCGTATGTCCAGGTCATGGGGAAAAATACAGCGGGGAACAGACACCAACTACTACAACATATTTGTCCGAAAGGCAGCAAGATTGTTATAGGGACCATTTTAAAGATAAAAACCGATTAAATTCATTGGTGCACGCTTGCATATCCATCCTAGTGGAAATTTATTGAAAGAAAAAAGGAAGAGGTCCCAACAAAACAATATGTCAGCAAAAACTGCAATGCACATGCATGCAAGCTATACCCTTATTAGCTATATCATACCTAAAATCGTCAGTTGAAACTATGCATTATACTAACGACGTTCCAGCTATAATATACTACGGGATTAGAAGTAGCCACCGTCAGTCTTCTAAGCCCAACCAAAAAACTCAGCACAGGTTCCAAAGTAATTAATGTACGGAGCATCACACCGTTGTATACTGCATACTAGTCATAGACTGTCTTGAGAATAAGATCATTACCCCATCTATTCGATCAAGTTAAAAAAGAAAGAAAATAAATTATTCACCACTACAGAAGACATACCGGTTTTCATTCCTGCAACTGCCATAGCAACATTGATTGTCTGCAAACATTCATACGTCTCTGCGTGAAACAACTCCAATTCTGAACTCTTCCAGGTTGAAGCCCATACTCCTATCCCATAGCTGACCAAATGTTTTATGACAGACTTGTTGGATTCATTCCTTTTTATGGTTGTCTGAAACAAATTTACACGACAAATAATAAACTATAGCCAGAGGCGGAAAAAAGAACACAGGAAAATTAAGAGCGCCACAGAACATGAAGAACGAGGGCGCTTTGTGATGTCCCAAAATAACCGTTTACCCAACAAAAAGTGACCATAATATTGCACTCTTTCTGTCTCTCCTCGGTTACCTTAATTAAATACGGGCCAAACATATTGAAGATCGCATTAGTACTAAGTCAAAATCGATTAGTCAGACAATAAAATCATCTTCAGAATTACATTCATACCAGTTAAGACGACTGAGATCTTCTGCGCAGCATGAAAATCGCTTGAGACACAAAAATTATCATTACCTCAATTCCAAGCGTTTCAACATCTAGCACGAGAATATTGGGTCCACAGCTACACCATAATCTTCCCTTAGCAACAGCAAGTCCTAGCAGTGCTTGCTGGCCAAGAATAACGAGAGTGGGATTCTGGATATCCCAAGAGCCATCTAAAGGCATAAGAAAATGGGAACAACATGGATGTCAAATAACAGCAAAGGAAACAAATAGTTCACAAATCCACGATGAAAAAATCAGTGTTGACTCCTATTTCATAAAGTAAGTCCTGAGCTCCAGTCTTTACAATACCGCTCAATGTCCAGCGAAAGTGATGTAAATGTTCAGCATAAGGACGTTCTTGCGGTTTTAAGGATTAAAAGAGTAAATTTCAAAGGAAAGGGCAAGGAACTAGGAACTGGTGTAAACATGAAGGAAAAAACACAAGGTGCACACGTAAAATAAATGCACAAAGACGTTGATAACTCAAGTTGTTAAAAACGCAGTCTATTTTCTTTGTCTCACCAAATATCAAAGAGTGAGTTTTCAAAACAGCTGATAAATCAGCATGACCTACACCATCTTCAACGTTTTAATCATCTCACTATAGCAGGTAAAGCTCAAAGGGTCTACAGCTTTTAATATATATATTGGCACTACATATTTCAAAACTACCTCTTGCTGTGATGTGAGGTAGTACTTGGCAACCTGCCTTAATCTGTACGCTTCTAATCTGATCAGCAATATGGATGAAAGGATTTTTTGAAGCAGAGTTTCCTACAGTATACTCATAGCCACAAAGGCAACCCACAAGTAGATTAGATGACTGCCATTCTGAAGAGTGTTCAGCTACAGAAAAAAGGGTTAAATATTTGACTATTGAGCTAAGCCTGACCCACCTGTCTTCTTGCGAAAACAAGCGACAGTTCCATCAGCTAACCCCGCAAAAACTCGACTGCCAACGTGTCTGAAATGATTAAAAACAAGTAGTGCAATGGGCCCTTTTTCACATAAGCATCAATCAAAAATCAATCACAAGCTCTAAAACGAAAATTGTAGTCAAACTTAGTCAAACTAACACAATTAGGGAGTCAGTCATTGTGACGCCATGTCTAATGTCATGTCAAGTTACAATAGTAGTTTCTAAACCGTACTTAACTCTTTGAAAGGATTATACACAACTAACACTAAATAAACTCAATTGTGCCAGTCTTGTACGATTACACATGTTGCTGGTTGAATTGTTTATTACCGACATCTTCCATAGTTCAAATTGCTACAAATTAGCCAAATTTTGCAAACAAGGCAAAATGCTGGTGGCATGCTGCAGGTAGTACAAAAAACAGACAATCAAATTAATAGCAAAATAAATAAACTACTTTCCATTTCGTAATGATAGTATACAACAAGCTGATCAAACAATAACGAAGTCCTTGCTTCCATTTCCCTTGCACCAGTCACTTGTTATCAGTAAGAACGAATTTGCTTTTTTCTTTTGTGATGCACCACTGACACCTTGTAGGTCGAAGATTCGAGAATTGACTTTTTTGATATCAACAAATAGGTTTCGTATATGTACCTATTTGCGTGCCTTTTAAATGAGTACGGTCTGGTTTGTTTTCAAATTCGCTAAATATGTCTTAATTTACACACTGAAGACACCATGTAATAGACATCTTTTGTGCTTACTTGCACAGCTTGAAGCATGACAAAGAGGGGTTTTCTAACGACGAGGTATCCTGTAATTTACCTGATTAATATTTTAGACAACATTTTTGCTTGAGCAAGCGTAGCAAAGCCAACTAACGTTCGAAGAAAATACCACTTACGGTGAGGTAAATGGCAAGGTACGAACAAAATAGAACATGATGGCAACACAGGTGTGGTCATAACAATAAGAACAACAACAAAAGCCATAGCCACAAGAATAAATGGAGAATGATAACTGGAAATTACCTCAGCGAAACAACGGAATCTTTCAGTTTTGTCGAATGAAGCTTTTTTCGGTCTCCATTTACAGTAGCATCGTAAACTTCAATGCTAAATAAAATTTACCAAAAGATTCAGGCAGGATACTAAAAACATCAGACCATGAAAATACCAGAATAAATCAGAAGATCACATGTGCCACATAAGAATGAATACAACGGGGGCGGACCCAGCTTAAATTTTGAGGGGTGCTCAAGTCTCTGATACTTTACATACATAGCTCAGTACAGAAACCAATAACATTCCTTTGGCATTCCACTGAAATATGCGATTAAGCCGGAAATGGTCAAACGCGAGTTTGGGCTTAGTCACTAAAAACTTCGAATCACCTGGAAGTTGAGGCAGAACTCGTGGTTGACCATTTCTGGTTTAAGCGCGTTCAGTATTTTGAATTACACTTGACAATAGGAGGTGCTCCCGCCAAAAGTGAGCACCCGCACAATCGAAAGTTGATTGGGTACTTCCCATTCGTAGGTGCCCAAGGCCTGTCACTGACTGGTTAAAGTTAGTTATAAAATGATTGAAACTCGGACCGGAGGGTGCTCGAATGCTTGCCAATACTCGTAAATATACAATTTGGTCCGTCGATTAATCAGATGTCAATGACTAGAAGTGAGATTCACTACGGGAAGACTACCAGATATTAATGTCAAGGCACAGAGGTGAAGCAACATCAAAACTCGTTTACCATTGAATGTTAGGCGACAATGCGAGTCCAGTCGTTACCAAAAACACCTCTTTTTCACAAGCATTAAATCTTACTATTGCAAATTTGAAGGGTGCCAGGGAACCTGTAGCACCCCCTAGATCCGCCACTGTACTACTTTGACGAGTACACAGAAACAGTAATTTTAAGGGTTGACTGTTTTGTCTGAACCTGTTAATCCGATCAGCAATTATGACAAATATCTGTAAGCCGAACAAGAGAAGGTTTGTATCACAAACTAGTATCTTATCTTTTTGACCATGGATCCCAACCTAATGAAGCCCATCATGGAGGAGGTTTAATAAAGATGAAAATAAAAACGGCAAAGTTTGAACTCGACAGACCTTTTGTCCAAGAAAAGATATAATAACATGGCATTGTCTAAGAAACCCAGGGTTACAAAAGAGAGGACTTATTCAAGGCTAAGCAAACAAAAAAAAGTTACCTTTTGGCAGTCATCAATCAAAAGTAGGACAAATCTAATCTTCCACCTTAATTTGGCACCATAAACATAAGCGTTTCTCTCTACTTAACTGACAAAAAACAGCAATGTAGATACCTGCCTGCCATAGTCCCAAACCATATTGTGACTTCATCGTTGTGTGGATCGTTGAAATGCTCTTTGTGTTCCCGGACAAGCTCAGCGGTGAGGATGCGAGAATTACAAGCACAGAAGCTCTCCACTACATGAGGAACTGACGACATGCTCATCTCCATTAATGTTACCTGTCCCGCGTGATCGTTACCACTAAAGATCCATAAAACTGGCTTGGCAGGGTGGGGATTAGTTACCTCGAGGATGCATTCAATCTGGCGGAAACCAAGAAAATAATGCTAGTTGAAGAAAGTAATTCAGCACGGAAAATGAACAAAACATGACTCAAATGACTAAAAAATGACTAAACATCAGCCAAGCTAATGGTATCAGGTGGAGTTTCCAGTTTCTCACAATTCAAATGACCGGGGGTAATAAGGCTCATGGTAACAGAGTTTTCCCCACGGTATTTTCATACCAAATTATAATAGCAACAGCATAGTGGCAGAATGCTTGTTTAGCAAGCGGAAGATTGTGGGCTCGAATCTACGAACAAGTCATACAACGGTACATAATGCTTCCCTAGCTTAGCCTCAAGCACATACAGGATAGGTCACAGAACTTAAACGCACTGTGCTACTAGTGTACTGTAGCATTTACTGTGTTTGTACATCTGTGTGGCCCGAAGGCTAAAGAAAGGGAGATGGGCGTCGCCTTCAACATCAAAATGGTGTTGGAAGCAACTTTGAGTTGGTATTAAATAAAATTGCTAACAGAAGTACCGCTAGAATATCGATTGCAAATTGAAATCCAAAATAGAATACTCAAAGGACAGTTATCTATCTCGTACATACCGTGTACTTCTGCTCGACCATAAACAATGGAACTGTACAAGAGAGAAGAGGTAGTGTACGCCTCAGTGCTGCAGTACCTCCGCTGCTTATACCTTCTTCATCCGGTAAATACCATCCGGGGTTGTTATTGTATGCTGAAAAAAACCAACTTTAATTTACTTTAGACAAGGTTTGAGATTAGCATGACGCACGCATTACGTTTTTGGCATGTTCGAAAAACAGAATAAAAATACTTAATACACTGACAAGAAATGTCAGGATACCTCAGCCACATTTATAATCAACAGTAGAAGAAGAATTATAAATATGAAGATGTAAGGCAAATTGAATGTGATGAAATCTAGAAATATTCTCATTCTGCCGTAAACCAACAATTTTGTAAACTAGATGAACTAGACGATATCACACGTTCATGAACTGAAGGAGTATCTTTCACTAAATGACATGTACAAACCTAATCTAAGTTTGGCGTTATCTAGTTCTGCAGTCCATTCTAACTTTCGGCGTGGTGTGCTTAGGTTGAATAGATTACTGATTCTGCCATCCCTAAAGACAACAAGAAAAACGAAAGTTACACTCTTAAGTAACTTGGTAAATAATATTGTCATACAGTGTACCGAGTGCTTATGACGTCTTTAGCAATATTTCTTAAAGACGACAAGGTACGGAAAACATTAACATTATTTACATGTATCTTTACAAGCTTCTCACCTGATTTTATCAATCTTCCACCTGATACGCACTGATAGTAGGCCAGTGCTGGCCAAGGAAACTGATCGTGCCGTATGATAGTATGTCAAATTTAGCATATGCAGCAGCTTGGAATACCAGAAAATCAAAGTTTAAAACTTCCGGACGGGCTTTACAGTTTTCTATCAATCTCATTTAGTATACCCTTAAGACTCTGGTATAAATTCTGAATCTTTTGAAAAGTAAAATACAGTGCAGCAGGCTGTAAGTTGGAAAACAGATTCCCTGTCAGTTCAGTAATTCGACGGTTCTCAAAATATCTCAGTCTTTAATCAATTACTCATTTCTATACATGCAAGACAAAATGTACGAGACACTCCCTAAGTGATATTTAATATTCTGAGCCAATTAACTGTGTCGTCTAAAGTATCATCATCATCAGTCACGCCACGGCTAAACCATCATGCCTATCGCTACGTAAATATAAGATACCCAAATAATCCAGATGAGGACTTACCTGGCAGGCAATGACAGCTCAAGCCAATTCATATTAGCCATTTCAATTTCCAAGTCACAGGCCTCTCGAACCTGCTGGTACCAATCGTTCACCTTCGCGCCATTCAAAACCTACAACACGTAAGAGGGACACTTTACTCAACAATAGGATAGACACGGTAGCCAGATACCAGTGTGAAACGGAAAATCCGCATACTGTTAAAATGGGAACCGCTCTGATTTAAAGGATATGACGACGATCTTGCAAGCCATTGGATGCGAGTTCGAATCCCCGTCATGACAATTCCGCGAGTGGGAGACAGTAACATGAGGCCCACTCTGAAAAAGAGCTCACTTCCAAAAGCATTCCCTACCCCTGGTACGGGAATCGGATACACTCAAAGAGCGTTCCTCTAAAAACATGTTACAAGCGTGAACTTGATCATTTTAGTTGTAATCTAAAACAGATTCATAGCAATAACACTAATGATTCTTGGGCACAAAAATAAAAATTTGCTTTAAGGATCTTAAATCTACTCAAGAGTGCAAAGGGAAACAGCACATGGCGCATAAAAAACACTAAAAGCAACTACAAAAAGGCGTTCTTGACAAAAACCCTGATTAGCATTGAGTTGATGGCAAAAGATAGCATTATTTCAAATGATAAGGGTGGAGTTGAGGATATAAAAGCAGTACCTCATACTGGCCTCGTAGTGATGCCACAAGTCCAGCAATTTCTCCGATCACCGTCAGGTCATGCTGAAGGTCCTCTATTCGCTTCTTGGAGTCTTTAGCTCCAGGCCGCGGACTAGCAGTTACTAAAACAAACAATTAAAAGTTGTCAACTATTACACTTGAGAACTGCCTTTATGATCACACTTTTATACTAGATAGAAGCAACGGAACATAAAAAATGGAAATATACTTCATTAAGTACAAAGCCAGGTTTAGACAGCCTTTGTCCATGCTTAATCAGAAATCAAATCAAAAGGACGTGGTGGTCAGCTGACCAGATATTATAGGTTTTATATCATGCATCTCATGTATAATAGCCAAGGTAGCAATTAAAAGCTTGTGTCGTCTTTTGCCACCCTCGCACAGGGGGTTGGCTGCATTATGGGCAGTCTTCCTCCAGTCTTTCTCTACAGTATTTACGAAACTTACAGCTTGTGTTGCAACCATGTGGTGACATGTCATCCACAACGTTCTTCGTCGTTCTTGCTCCCTGTGAAAACGAACCTTGGATTACGTGCCCTTTCAATACAATCAATGACGTACTACTCTATCTTTTAATGTTACAGAAATTTCTCCCACTCAATTTCATACGGGAAACAAAACTTCACAAGACTGTGTAGCACCCACTCATCTGGTTTTTTTGTCTTTTCAAATACCTACAGAATACGATGCAAGTTCCTTCATTTTAGATGCACCCAAACGGTCTTCACGAACTTTCGCCAGGCTCCAACCAGAACTTTGCAATTTAGCTCCAGTATAGTTTCACAAGTAAATCAACTACAGGCGTGCAAAATCACAAATTTTGCACGGCAACTCACAACTTTTATCAGATACCGACTCACATGACTAAAAAACTGCAGAGGAGATAAAAAAATTAACAGCACATACATTTTTTTTCCTCGTTAAGACATGCACAATTTCAGTGTTACTTAGCCATTCTAACTGCTGATTGGAACGAAGTAAACATGATAAGGACATATATTGCAAAATTCGCTATAAAATACATAGCTCACCAGGATGAGTGTATTTGATTGTTGTTGTAGTTTTACTCTTCGAACTGACCGATATTCCAGATCCAACATCAATGACCTCGACATCAACAAGAGGTACGCACCATTTTACCTTGTACCGTTTGCTGCCTAATGTCGCAAGCTGTTTTGTTCTACAAAATTAAAATTACAGTTGCATTTTACAAAATGAAATATACCATATTCGAAAGAAAAGAAGAAAGGAGTCTAACATTTCCTTAGCTTAGCTTTCTCTAAACGTTTTAAATACTTAGCTTTCTCACTCTCTCAAGAATGCCAGACAGTTTAACACATTGGGTAACAACTAAAAGTAGTAAAAGCATATTCCTTGTAGACAAGACACGAGATGATACATCCTACGCATCGTTCCTAAGATGATTTTGGCTACAAATGATAGAGAATATAGGGCATATTAGAGGAAGCAGTGGTTGCAAACGAGGTGGTGGAGACGATGAGCGCGACAATAAAAATGATGGTTTTAGTGGTGCTCGTAATGATGATGTGATATTATTGATGACGACGATGATAATGATGACAATAGTGATTTTGACAGTGATGATAATGACGATAATCATGATAATGGAGATGATTATGACGACAACAATGACGACGATGATTATGACGATAATGATGACGATGAAGACGAAGAAAGAGAAGACGTGAAGAGCGATCAGAATAAGAGGCTGCATACGAGGTTTCTTTGTACCTTACCAACCTAAGGCTGAACTGGCTTCGAACAAGGTTACAACCATTTTAGAACTATTGCAATCAGTAACGATAGGTACGTTTAATTCAAAAGTAGGTTTTCAAATAAATGGTAAACGACGAAGCGAGATACTTACAGGTAAAAACTTCTCCTACCTGTTGAGTATCTTAGCACAAATAAGCAGATCGTTCAGCATAAATAATCTCCGCAGTTTGGTGGTAACTACTTGACCGTCAGAAACAATCTACATCAAGGAAGACAAATCAAGTACATGATTATGTACAATCAACACAATGCATTGCAGAATTTCCTATTATTATGTGTCAGAGCAGCAATAACACCTAGCTTTGTAGTCCCATGCGCCACAAACGCTTGTCAAATCAAGATAATCACAAAAAATCTGAAGATTATAACTAAAATCTTCAGTTGCTGTCTTGTTACATTTCAGCACGGAAATTTCTTAAAAGGATAAATCAGCAATTAATTAGTGTTCCTGTTTCAATGGTGATCTTGTCTACATCGTACACGGTTCAAAGTTTCAAAGCATTCCCAATGTATCTGCGCATTTACAATTCTGTACTTCAAGACAATTTGACTCATATTCGTTTCTTTGTTGACTAAAATTACACAAACTGAGTGCGTGGAAATCATACCTACCCAAGGAAAACAATAATTCCGATTATAACGTTTACGGTAAGTAAACTATACCATAATTTGTGACCAAGCTTCCTTTTCTTTTACTCATTTAAAGACATGCCCATTTAAACAAACAAACTAACGAACAAACATTTCCCATTAATTGTAATTTTCCCTTAGCGGGAAGCAAAAAATCGTTTTTTATTGTCCGTTTTGTTAAACTAAAACACTGCCGTATTAACATACGTACTAGTACGTAATAGTTAACAATAAACTGAAGCTTACTATTTTGTGTACAAATGTTACGCTTTACTCTACACATAAATACGACGAGACATGATCATGAGTATCTGCTAGTTTTCGTTCCAGGTACAACGGCATGGTGCTATTCTCGTCTCCATTGTTAAGTGTCTTCTCACATGTTTACAAGGAGTACAAGAACAAAAATTAGAAATCCTTGTTACGATAACAAGGACAAATAGCGGAAAAACTAAAGCACAGCAAAGAAGGAAAAGAAAGATCTTCACAAGGAGCAATTCTGAGGCTTTAATTTCGCAACTTGCCTTTTCTGGTCAAATTTATGATAAGCGGAAAATCTTACGGCAATTATGTGACTTACGCAGAGAAGCATATCATCATGGCGAATGTAATATCTCTTCCTGGTGAACAAAGCCTAGTATAAACGAAAACATGATTGATAAGAAACTGTGATTACATTTAATTATGAAATACCCGTGAAATTCAAACTGTTAATTATTACCGTGACATTAAGTATGGAGCAGTATAACGCTGTCGATATTGTACATGTCTAGTACCACAAATCCACTTCGCAACAAAAAGCAACAACAAAAGACATAAATTGAAGTATTTATAGATCCTCAGTTTTAAACAAAAGCAAGGTAAAGTTTCATCTGAACATCACAAGTTCCAACCAGGGTTTCCAATCTGCTAACGTGATGCCTTCCTTATAGATCACACCAACTCAACAGGGATAGTCGGAGTTTCTTGCTCAATCAATCCTTATCGTACACGTATGTGTTTGGATGGCTGACTACTGGAGAATACTCCCAAAAGCGTGATTTATTTTGTATCTACGACGTATCCATTTATTGCCGGTTGTACTTGTTTCAGTTAAAAGTGGACAGGGAGGTCTTAAAGAAATATACTAGTCCTTACTCTTTCTAAAGTTAAGGCCTCCCTTTATACTAATAATAAATACTTCACAATCTAGGGCATGATACCATGAAAAACCTATTATGGACTTTCGCCGCAATTTAAACTTGCGGAAGCCTGGAAATGGTTTTGAAGTATCCCTTCTCATACAAGAAATCGAAATCAGATTAAAAGGAATTCATGAGAAATTTAAAAGTGCAAACAAAACAAAATGATCGAAAAAGCAGAAATCAAATGGAGCCAAAAGCAATAATCACATGCAATGGATGCATTACGTTCTACTATATCTTAAAATAATATCAAATCGAGGTTGTAAATATGGCAACAAAACAAAAAGATGTCGAAATAATTCATGCCTTGTTTAAACCAGTTAGATATTTATCGAGCTGCTGAACTTTGTGTCTCGAACCAATATCTCGCCGTTTTTCTGCGACTGTTTCAGCGAGGCATTCGAGTTTAGTAATCGCCATTTGTAAGGACATATGATCCGAATGTGGAAAAGGTGTAACTTTTAAGAGTTCCTGGGACAACGATAGGAAAGTGAACAAAAATCAGAGATTGACATAATGGTGATTCGGCGACGTATTTAGAGCATAGGCTGCTTTTTGGATACTTAGGTCATAATCCAGGAAAAAATTGGCAACGTTTAACAGACTTTTAACAGAGAGTAACTGTTAGTCTTGTGCACTTCAATAATTACACTGGATAATTCTGGTGACTTAAACTCAGTCTCATCCGTCATCGAAATGAGAGAACGGGAAAATGCCGATGTATGCCTCTCCATAACATAAGCATTTCCCCTCCAAATTGCTTGGCACCACGCTACGCTGACTGTGGTGATTAAACAAAAGCAGTGCCGCCACAATTACAACCAGGTGTCTTAAAAGAAGGAGAATTATGTCCCTAACGCGAGCTGACAAAACATCCAAACAAGAAAAATAAGGTAAAACGCCTGGGTTCAGAGAAAACAAAACGGTTCCTGACTCCAGATACAGCTATAAACAATACTTTGAATGGCCCAAGCTATATTACTTGTCAGTGTACCTTTACCAGAAACAAAAAGCGCTTGTTAACATACCCTACAAGTAGACTTACGCTGCATAAAAGTATACACTAAGAACAGACAGTGTTTGATGGTATAACTATGAGCAATACTATACTTCTTGGTACATGACGGGCAAAAATCTGTAAAATTTGTTTTACTCTCAACACAATCAATCCCAAAACCACAGAAAAGATTACAAAGAAAGTTAATGTTTTCTAACGAATATGCCCAAAAGAGATCCTTAAAAATACATACAAAGGCAGTGTCAAAAATACTGAATAAAACAAACTTGCAACTATTAACCAAATTGTGACAAAAGGCGCGTCAGACTTGCAGGTATGCTTTGAGAGCGAGTAAATACCGTCATGCATAGACAGTCATAACTGGGCCTTAAAAAACGAAAGTGGAAAAGAGGCCATTTCAGAGAGACCTGGCATTCAATAATCAGAGAAGACCTGTTTTATATGAAGATCAAATTAGCAGCGAATTTGTAATTGATGTTATGGAAGAAAAGCGTCCCATTTGATACAATGTAAGCAACCATCGTTTACCTGAAGTATGATGATAAATTGTGGTAATCTCTCTAGTGGTTGCCGGAGTAGGTCGTACAATGTCTGCTTCCTGTGGCTTCTATACAAACGATTCTAACAAACGGCAAAATAAATTGCAAATAAATGCATTAACATTACACATAATTATTTCAGTTGTAGTAGTTTTCATTGTCATCGTCGTCGTCATCATCATCCTTACTACCATTAGAGCTCACCATAAAGCTGGGTTTTCTGGGACAAAACAATTTTTCATTTATTAATCTCGATTTTCTCCTTGGTCTGCCCTTTGGGGGTAGGGGGAACGCTTCAGTTGATCTACAAATGTAATTGTTCTTGTCTAACAATCACAGTAGCCTGCTTGTGATCAGGGATGGTGGGTTATATGACCAACAAATTCTCAATGGCTTTTCAAACGAGTCCCTGGGATTCTGGGTATCTAGTCGTAAGGATATATCTCGTCCATAAGTTGTCCATTTTTATACGGTAAATTCCGGACTCTCATAAGTAATCTCGTATATGCACCATCAATACGTTTGAAAACGTGACTGTAATGGATTCATGCTACATTCTAAAACAATCGAAAAACTGATCGTTACCAATCCTTATTAATTTATTGCAATGTAAAAAACACTGTGGAAAGACAGCCTCACATCCATCACGGGGCCATGTGCATGTTGTTAGTTCGAATCAAAACCATCAAGCAAGTGACAGGAATGGATTTTTCACACCATGCATTCCATCAAACGACCTCGTTCCATAAAGTAGCTGATGGACCTTATCAATACAATAACCGTCATCAACAATATCAGACAGACATATTACCTTCAAAAAGTACAGAAATGCAGGCACCAGTTTGCACGTTTCCTTCACATTATCCATGGCCCTTGTGAAATTTCGAGCGAAGTTACTGTAAGCTTTAAGGACAGTGGACTTTGAAAACTAGGGATGGAAGAAAAGAACGTAAACATAACAACCGAAGTCAACGAAAATGGTCAGTAACAAAGCAAACGCTATGCAAATAAGCTTGCCGCACCTCTGCAGTATAGAGTTTAAAGAACAGCGCAACGCATTCCAATTACAGTCATCGGAATCCGCGACGGCATTCGGCAATGCCGTCGTAAATCCCATCGCCTAAAGCAAGTTCTGTGGCAAAAAAAATGCTGAGTGATTTTTCAGGCACATATGAAAGTCAAACACTCCACAAAAAAAACAAAAAATGACAGTTTTGGTCTTTTGAGGCGAATGTTACAAACCATTTGGACACAATTAAACAATTTTAACAATTAAACAAATTTCTCTGGCTTTCCCCTTGCCCTACAATGAGTGAATATTTGTGTCCACACTTAAAATGAAAACGCTTTAAATGCTATTCACATCTGTTTCTCTGACGAATACATCCCTTGCACAATTTTCTAAAGAAGCCGCTTGCAAAGAACAGGGGATCTCATCCATTTGCCAAAAAAGCCGTCGGAAAACCAACACTGCCGACGAAGTTCTCGCTCACGGCGAGCAATTTTGTGCTGACGAATTTTGATGGATTCCGAGGGCTCACTTACCGCGTCACTGTCAAGAAATTGTATTCACAGCTGAATACTTTGACTTAAAACTAAGGGGTAAAACAGTTAGGCTTACGGAAATTGTGGAAATGCCGCAATCGCCCACATACGTCACAACTAGTATTTAATTATGCCTACTGGCTTTGTGTGGACGATTTCCAATGTATGTTCATTTCGTTGCTAAAAAAGGTGCTAAATTAAAATGCATATAGTTATCATACACTGATCTCAATACAACATTTCGACTTCAATATAAGATACAACAGTTACATGCCCATTTGAGACGGTTCTACGTTTCCAGTGAAATAAATGTCAATTAGATAAAATGAGATGAATATAAGATACTCGAGTCATAAAACAATCTTGTCTCTTAAGTATATATTTGATTTGAGCAATAAAACAATTTGATTGTGTCCAATCCCTCTACAATATGTTGGAATGTAACAGTGTATTGGAGGATTAATATATTAAAATCGAGTTCAACTCCATTATTAGGCCATTGCTGCGTTGCTGCCGCTTTCATAGGTTCGTTCACTCTATAGTCTATGACGTCAGAATTAGACTACGTAAATATTGTTCCTAAAGCTAATCAAAAGCATGACATATTGCATTTAAATTCGAGGGCTTGCAACATTACCGATACCAATCTCAAGGAATTACGATACCGTACTCACCGATGCATACACGATGTCACCAACATTCGGATTTGTTACCCATTCTCCCATCCGACCCGCAAGTGCCATGTTAAACAATTGATGGCATTGTTCAATTTCATGAATGAAGTGAAAAATAATCTTGATACGATCTTTGCTAATTATACTCTTCTCTTTCAATGGCTGCTCGTATTCCTAATTAAAGTACAACGAATGTGTAAAAATAACGACCATCATATCAAATGAACAAAGCACGAAAATAGTATCACACAAAATCCAAAATGTGATGACATTATTATAATAAACAAAAAGCATATCATAAAGCATATCATATACTAGCCCTACGGCATTCAATTTGTGAATCAAAAAGCAAACTAGTATACCACGTTAAGTTTTCGATAAGCTCCATGTCTAATATAAGTAATATCAAATCAAACTGCTATTCTCGTCACATCTTACCGGGATCTTCCTGGTCCTTGTTGTCTTAAAATCCATAACAATGTTACTTGTAACAAATTTGATCGTCCATTTATTCAACATTCCCCAAGTTCCCATTTCTTTTACGATGCTTATATAAAACCACTAAAAATGTTCTATGTTTTAAGAAAGGGAAGTCTTGATTACCTGGAAAATCTTGTGCAAAGTGGCCATGTAAGTACTTTCACTCTCAATAAGACATTTAATTATCTGGTATCTTTGCACCTGTGGAAGCAACAGCGACGTAAAGGTATAAGAATGGAGTACGTAAAGCCGTACAAAAAAAGGTTTCGGATAAAATATAATAGAAACTTAAAATGATATCTAAAATGTTGTAATGGTACGTTATGCCCGACAAACGCGGTAAAACATAGCCGTCTTGGTTGTGGCAGGCCTACATGAAATCGAGAGTACTACCCTCCATAAAGACAATCCGATTCCTTTGTTTTTATCCAAACGGTGGTCTTGATCACGATCAAAATCCCTATCAACTATCAAGTACATTACCATGAACTCTGTCATTACGTATTCAAGTTATGTTGTATTCAAATAAACAAACAAACGAAGGTATAAACATAATGTCGCTGATGGAGGTCAAAATGTGCACAAATGTCGCAGGAAACAAAAAATCATTTACCTCTACAATAGTGGCATCAGCAGGTAAGGGTGGCAGCACTGGTGGAGGGTTGTCAGTCCCTTGTAAATTCACTGCAACATATGTCATTTTGTCGGGGTCTATGAAAAGAGATCATGTTAAGAATAGATCATAGAGCATGCTGGTTTTAAGAATACTTCGTCGTGACGAAAGACGTTTTGCCACACAATGGGTTGGAAAAGAGTCTATGGGCCTAAGCGCATTTCATACGAGAATAAAACAACATAACTAAAAGAAATTGTACACGCATATTGCTCTTCACCTCCTGTGTGTGTTACCAAGGGAATTCAAATAAAGTGCTGACTACGTTTCCTACTTCTTTTGCTGTCACGATAAACTGTACGACAATCAATGGACAGTCATAATTAAACAAACAGGGTTGAAAGTTTGTAGAATGTTGGACATTTCTAGGATGACGCCCATTCGTCCAGAGACAGTCAGAACAAAACAAACACCAATTCTAGCTGAATCATTACACAGTCCACTGCAAATGCTAAATTTAAGATACATGGAGTTACAACGTAAATGCGAAGATTCTTTTAGAGCAGTCCACTAAGAATCTTCTATTCTTACTAGTACACAGTCCAACTTAATAGGTCTACAATGGTTCTCTAAGCTATCGTACCTTCAATGTCACTCAAAGACAGTTCGCTCGAACTTCTTGGTGGCAAAGGTGGTTTGGTGTCATCTCCTGAAACTCCGTACCCCAACTTCTGTCTCAGCGCGCTTAGATCCTCATACTCTGTCTTCCTCTGCATGGATTAGAAGAAAAATCAATACGAAGGCACAAAGAAATGGTACAGGAAGCTTACCGCAAAGTAAAATGGCAAAGTCTTTAAACCGATGGCCAAAAACAAATTTAATGGGCGAACTTGCTGTAAGCACATGCTCACTGGGAACATTAAGCCTAAACAGTTGCCAAATACAACAGTTTACATTACGCATGTCTATGACTCATGAAGAGTGCATTTCATAATATAAAACAGTGAAACCTACACGTTGTATTTAATCCAAGGGCAGCATATTACATGCATAAACATTTCTGTAACATGATGGAAATACTGTAAAAAATGTCCACATATTGGCTTATTAGTAGTTCAGTTGATGCTTGAGCCCAAAACAAAGTTAGCGTAGCCTTAGGTTGTATTCATGTAGACTATATTAGCAAATTTAAGTCATCCTCACGAAAATGACTGACCAATCCGACTGTAAAGATTACAAGCTGCATGTAACCTGTTGTAGTATAGTAAGCAGTGTAACAAAACTACTGGTAAGCTTCATGAGCCTGCAAATAACAAAATGTGAAAAGGAAACTCATCAACTATAACATTCAATACTAAAATAATCACACTTTTGGCATGTTTCATTACGTAATGGTAATGGTAGTTTTAGTCAATAAGACATGCAAAAAATAAGAGGTTTAAATTTACAACCCCACCAAAGAGAAAACCAAACGATTCACGAATTTTCGTATAACTGGGATCTCCAAGAAAAGTTTATGGATATATGTCTTTTTTCTCGCAAAGACTTGGATGCTTATAACTAATGTTGCAAACTATAGTTGCACTACATGGTAACCAGGAGACATACCACTACGCTTGCTCCAAGGGCACTCGACTGATTCCCAATCACTTCGTAAATCGTACTGTCATCTAGTTCATCCGCATTGCTTGCAGTATCGTCAAATTCGGTGGCCCAGGAATCTGAGTCTGACTCCTGTTCATCTCCAGACATTAACGGCAAGACAACAGTACTCTGAGGTCGCGTGGGTGAATTTCCTTTATGTGAATACGAGGGAAATGCAATGAGAGCATTACAACACGCAGTACAAGCTGAGTAATATTATAAGTAGTAGCACGTAAAACAAAGTAGCACATTTTTTAAAAAAGCCTAATAATAGAAAACTTTACAATTGTTTTAAGTAATAAAATATTTAATGAAGGTCTTGGTTTTACACTGATCACATGGATTCGACAGAATACGGAATACGGTGGCTATATTACTCAAACATATCACATTCTATATACTTTAATGTAAAGTAGTTATACAATATGTTGGTAAAAAATGCAGTTTGAACGTTAGTGCAGGATATTAAAACAATCACTAGGGTGGTAAGAGATCCTTTACGCCTTACGATTTAATTGTATTTGAATACTACGAAATGATGTCTTCTCGACTACAAAAATCTGAAATCGAATTCTCGAGCTACTTAGTCAGTGTAATCATCCCACTTCGGTTATAACTGAGTAATTTGCGATCACTAATGTCCAGTCCTGTTGAAACACTTGGGGGCTTGGGATTAGTCAATACTGTTCAACAACTCCAAATGACTTTACCAAACGCTAAAGGTGGGGTCCACAGAGAACGCTCAGATCTAATAATATAAGCCTTTACAGCCTACTAACGACGGTAGTTCGCGATATGAATGGGCGGGTATTGAGTAATCGACCATTAACTCACTAAGTCAAATGAAGCCTTCAAAATGTTAATCAAATTTCTATGAATAACAAACGGCCTTACAGTGACAGTAAAAAATGGTCTTGCAGTTACAGAACACCCCCTCCCCCAACTTTACAGTGAAAGTAAAATTTGGCCTTCCAGCAAGGTAAAAACGGTCTTACAGCTACAGTGAAAATCAGTCTTACAGCGACAGAAAATATTTTCTTAAAGCGACAGCTTAAACATAAAGCAAGTAGGCAGGTAGCCCTTTCACAGATAAGCAGCAGTGATATCATAGATAAAGACTAAAGAAATTGCAGCTACGAACACTGCCTGCGACGAAGCGTGGGACGTGTGTCAAATATAACATGTCTTCAAAGGAGAAAGTTAATGGGCATTTTGCTATGGAATCCACGAGTGAACTCTAATTATCGTCCAACCTTAGCACAGAAGCAGAAACAATATGAGAATATCACACAATAGTTCTTTGGCATCGGTACACTTTAGCTCCATCTTGAAGGGAATATATTCACACAATTGATAAGTCTAATGACAAAGTATCAATTAAATGCCTAGTAAACAATCTCAGGCGCAAACATTGTCTTCATTCGTATCAACATTTCATCTCTTGTTAGATATTTTAGATATTTTAGAAATTTTTGTGATGATTCAGCCACTGTACTACTACTTCATACTAACTTACAACAAATTATTATCATGTTTCAAACGGCAGTATGAAGCCGCTACTGCAAAAATTTGACCATCAAATTACAAGTTGAGGCCATTAAATTATAATGTGGCTTTTGATGTGACAAGAAATCTTGCAGTCAGAAGTACAAGTCTATAGTATGACCGTTTAAACTGCCAGATGTCTGTTCCCAGTCTCTCTCTGGTCGAGAATACGTGAGCTTCTTTCTTGACTACATTTATCTGTAGTAAACCGCAGTACCTTATCAATAGCGGCAACTTTCCTAGGAATTTCCAAAAGGCACAGAGGATACACGGCTACCTCCTAACTAGCTCCTGTAGGTCACATCCGTCTCTTTACCATGCTGGCTTCTGTTAGGTTTCTAAAGCTTTCACTACAACTCTTTTTTTAATTATTCTGCTCCCATATTTTTCTAACACTTATCTTTATTTTGTGCTTATTCATCTCTTTCCATAAAAGGACACCAGTTACAACAGGGACGACAACACGAAACCGACTCATTCAACAAATCAAGCGGAAAAAAATTTTAAGGGGAAGCAAATCTAAAAACGTCCTTAAGAAACCACACACAACCATACATAAATCGTAATACTTCTTCTTCTGTCTCTCATTACAATTTCAATAGCTCTTTAGCTTTTGCTGTGTCGCATAAATCCTGTCCTACACAATGTAATGCATACCATGTACTTCATAAATTTTATGGCCTAATGAGCAAACTTTGGCTTTCAGAAGATTAGACTAAGAAAGGTAACACTATGAGTCATCCACCCGGAGATTAGCTAAGCAATAAGTGCCTTGTTTCCTCAACATTTCGGTGTCCAAATGTCAAACTTTTATTGACTGCATATTATGTCGGAAAGCAAGCAATGTCAGGCTTGGGCCTAAATCGCACCGCATGCAATGAATTTATAGCCAAGCTGTGAACGCAGGGACGACGCACGCCACATTATAGTGGTGCGGCCAGAAATAGGAGTGCAGCGAGTAACCGACGAACTTAACGACATGCACCGACGAGATGTCTGCAAACAAGCAAATAGCTGCTACGGGCCTGCCTAAAATAGATTTAAACCGACGAGAATGGGAATAATTCTGGTACGGCGGCGGCCGTACCTGCCGTACCCCGTGCGTCGTCGCTGGAATGCATATAGAACAGCGCACAGTAGAAGCGTACTACTCGACCATAAGGTGGATGAAAATACATACAAAATACAAAATCAAAAATACTTTCTTTTGTTACTTTGTAAGCTTTTTAAAACGGAAAACCATCCCAGAAGTCTAGGAAATGAGGCCATGAAATGAAATGGCCTAACCAACCAAGATAAAAAGCTCATACCTGTCGTATTTTCATAGATTCTAACTCCAGTCTCAACCCAGCCATCGTCTTTTCCATCAGCAGCTTCAATCAATACTGTTGCATCGTCTTCCTCCACAAGGTCATAGACTCGTTCTTGCTCATCGTTTAGAGCCGAATAAGGACCTTCACCTAACTGTGCGTTCGCTATTTGGTTGTCTTTCGAATGCGCCCACAGAACATCATAATCACTTTCGGACTGACCAGCCCCTGATGCACTTTTTTGACGGCTGCGACGAGGGGGGCGCTTTGGAGAGTCTGTCCCTACAACGGGTGCACTGATTGACCTTGTTCTTGAAAGCTTATCTCCATCTGTAAATAAAAATGCATACCTAAAAATTCTTCTATGAAAGAAAAAGAAATAACAGTTATAGTGTACATACAGATATGCAAGTATCAATGTCCAAAAACTGCCAAATTGTTCTAGATAAGACGAGAACCACTTCAGAAATATTTTTCTAATGCAAGCTACAAAGCCCTCTGCAAATATATCTGTCGCAAATGTTGGCCAACTTTTAGTTGTTTTGTCAATAAGCCACTTTCTTAATGTTGTCTTGTTGACGCCTAAAATTACAAGCATTCTCTTGTGATACTGTTACCTTCACAGCCTCACCAGCAAAAATTAAATCTTTGTGATAGAACAATAAAATGTGCCAATGCTTGCAAATTATTGCAATAATTACAATGTGGTAAAAGATTCTGAAACTATTAATGATGACAATAACAATGCAATGCACTAATAGACTGAGATCTTAAAAGATGATTTACACAAGTGTAGCGTTGTGTGTATATTATATAACCATTAAAATACAAAATTTGTAACTTTACCCACAGAAAATTCCGTCAGATGACTTAGACTTTGTAGGTGAAAAATGACTGATAAATTGCTAACAGGAATGACTACCAAACTAATTCATAAAACAAGAGGCAAGACTTTACGCTTAGCTATGGTATAATTTGACATGTTGAGAAAAAATAACATGGTATGTGAATGTAATACTTTAAATAGTTTAGAAGAACAATGCATAGTATCATAAAAGGCTACAGATTGTAGGAAGGTGTAAGAGTAATTAACAAGCCATTAACAGGGCAGTAAAAGTAGAGGTCCCAAAGCGGGACTTACAAATAATGCGGACTACTAAAACGAAACTAAAGTGCGTTGTTTTGACTACTATTGATTGAAGGTTTGCATTTGGTCATCAGGGGACTTTCATAAACAAGCAAATCAGAAACAAAAGGAGATGAAGATAAGAGACTGAAATTGTTGATGGAACCATGATGACCTGGAGAACTCAAATGCTCCAATATACAGGAGAAAGAGGGGCTAGACAGCTTCTTCCATTTAAAAGCATAAATTTGCAAATATTCTGAGGCTCCCACATGCAAGTGGCCCTTTCTTTGCCTATATAAGAAGCATTGCAGCTCTTACACATAAATTGATAGACCACATGCGACCTAATGCCTTTTATGATTCTATATATTGTTCTTCTAAGCTACTTATAATGTTACATTCACATACCATGTTCATTTCTCTGAAGATGTCAAAAGTTTTTGATGAAACATAAGAAAATAAAAAATAGTTAAGCATATAGTCATGGCTCTTGTTTGCAGAATTATTAGCCTGGTAGTCAATTAGCAGACTATGTTTTGCATCTACAATATCTACTGAGACTGACAAATTGTTCTTTACAGTTACAAACTTATCTTAATACATACTCCATACAGTGCTGGGGGGTCATGGGTGAATTGGTAGTCGCCCACCAGCAGAACTAGTCTGCTCATAAGTGTAATGATGGCTGTAAAATATGGCTAATCAAAGACTTCTTCTGAAAATGTTTGATTACATTTACCAAATACTGAACATGAGACAATTTCAGCAGTTCTTAGTATTAAGACTTCAGCACATTACTCTATATTAGTTCTTTTTAAAATAAAAAGTTATCCTGAATAAGAAGGCAAAAAATATTTTCGCAAGAACAAAAAAGGAGCCAACATTTCTACCTTTACTGTCAACTTTTATGACACGCTCAAAGCCACTATATGTTCCAGGGACACCATCTTTTAGTCCAACTAAGCTAGCTTTAAGAGGACTCTTCTTCTTACGTGGACTTTTCACAATTGTATGCACCTTGCTGTCAATTTTTCCAACACCAATCAGTTGATATGGATCCTCTTTAACTTCTAGAATAAACCAGGCACTACAATAAGATACTATCTGCCCTTCTAAGGACTAAACCTGCCTGCCATGGCAAGGAAAGGGTTTTTTGTACTCCTTTCGTATTAGAAAAGGACTAAACATGCCTCCAGAATACATATAATGAGAATCAAAACTGAACAAATTAAACTCTTCTACGTTTTTTGAAACACAAAGACAAATAACTTTCTTGGAGTTAGTGCTAGTAAGCAAAGATTTTGATAACCAAGCACTAAAATGTATGTGGAAAAGTGCTTTGATCTGAGCAGAATACAAAGTTGAGCACTCTTTAAAACTGTGCAAATATTCTAGTTTTCTATAATTTGATCAAATAAATCTTTTTGTCAGATACATCTTCCTTTCAACATCCTTTAACATCCCTATAACATCTACGCAACACAGTTTATAAAAGAGCCACCTTTTTGAGAGGTTGGCAAGACTTGCATAGTTACAGAGCCAGAGTCCAAATTTAGTAGCTGTATTGTTGTCACTGTTACAGAAAACAAGCATGGCATTATATTACAGGCACTTTGAGCTTTTAATCAACATAAGAAATGAAAGTCTTTTATTTCAAATAGCTATGGAGTCCACTATAAATGCAAGTTATCATTTTTTGGTTTTATACATTGGTTTAATAAACCATAGCTTTGGCATTTTGTACAATGAATACATTACCTACATTAAAATGTCATTTTTAACGCCAAACAATTTATCAGCATTAAACACAGAATGCCAAGACATCCAGAAAACAAGATGTCATGGCTTTCACAAGTTTGGCATTTAAAAACATGATCATCCTAGCTTGTGAATGTAATAAATCATTTCAGCTACGAATGTGAGGGTTTGGTACATGGCGATCTATATATATCGCCCTGGTTTGGTACCATTATTGACAAACAGAAATTTGGCAACTATGCATGATTCAATAGAATGTGCCAAGAATTAAAACTTTCATGACGGTCCACAATTACTTGATGGCTAATCCTCTCTCAAATACAGCTAAGCTTAAAATCCATTTCAATAAATGAAATCTATTGCTGGATGAAATGTAATCTACACACGTGGCAATCTTAAAAATAAACTGGTAAGTGACTAGTACCACTTGTACTACTGCCAGCTATCATAGACTGTGAAACATCATTATACGTCACTATTGTTTATCCTTTCTTTTACTCACTACCTCTCACTAAGTTCATGCTATTAAATACTTAGGTAAATGAAGTGATTGTTACTAAGCAATGTAACTTTCAAAAGCTAGCAGGAGTGTTAAGAGTCAAACAAATTACTTCAAAATTGTTATTATGTTATTGTGTAATCTTATATTTATTACTTTACTTGGCAAGTAATATAATGGACACAAGGAAAGGGATGCATAACTAAGACTGCAGGCACTATACCTAGGTATTAATGTACGTTATTCACATACAATGAAAGAACGCAAAATTCCCATTAACTGAATTCTTGCAAGGATCTATCCCTGGGAAAAGCTTTTTCTTCTTATTCTGATCCAGAAGAAAAGCTATTTACCCTGTCTCCCTAATTCTTTATGACACAACAAAAAATCTTGTCTAATCTGTTCCAACCTGTGAATCATTTTAGACTTCACTAACACAGTATTATTAATTCAAGTGTACTTTTGATTATACAAAATTTGTAAAACTTAATTGTCCTTTGTGCTATGTACATTTTGAATCATAAAGCTGTTGCACCTCTGGTTTGTTAATCAATACTTGACAATTCTATTTTAGGAGTACATTTAACCTCTTTCTACATAAGAGGAATATATATATATATATAAATTACAAG